>WYDI02028227.1:0-52629 GCA_009867235.2 Psittacus erithacus | reverse complement strand
GTCAGGTGTCCTGGCTCTGCTTCTTCCTGGCTTCCCCTCCTCCCTGGCAGAGCATGAGACTCAGAAAGTCCTTGGTCAGAGCAAACATTACTGAGCAGCAGCTAAAACCATCGGTGTTATCAGTGCTGTACCCAGGCTGAAAGTCAAAAACACAGCACTGCACCAGCAGAAGGAGAAAAATGACTGCTACTGCTGAACCCAGGATACCAAGAAAGCAGATACTACCTATTTGACAATGACCCCTTGTTTGCATATGTAACTGTAGGTCTCTGTGATTGAAGTTATTATTGTTACTCTTATTTTGCTGCCTGCACTGTTTTAGTACCCACATAACCTGTGTAAGAAGGATCCTGTAGCTGCAAAGTGGGCACATCCTTTCACCAGAGAATTTACATTGGGGCAAATTAGTTTCCATGGAATAGAAAATCTAACATGAAGCTAGCTACTTCTCCTTTTTTTTTTCAGTTTCATTTCTCCCTTTTAGTTGAGGCATATTCAAAAGATCCATCCAGCTCCAGCATTTTTTACATTTCAGATATATATCTGTCAAGTCATAAAATAAAAAAGGCAAAGCACCAAACTGTGAATTTGAAAATTAAAATGAAGCTTCTCTTCCATTTTACAGTTAGATCTAGCTGATCTCATTATGCTGGGATTTATCTGAGATGTTTTACCAGACTTCACAAAGCCATTAGCCATTCTCTATCCTAGAAATTTGAATCTGTGCTAGACATAGAATTACAGCTTAAGATAAACTGATTATCCTCATAGTATGTCTGCTACTTAACAAAATAGCAGTGTCTCATATGTAAATGCAATCTAAAATTTAGTATCCAGCAAAGGTCATTAGAGAGATGCAACTTTAAATCAAGGAATGTTATTATTCAGCTAAAAATGCAGAGAAATAAAACAAATGTTGGTGTTCTAACAGTGGGAGCTGAATATATAAACATTCACCAGCAAACTCTTACAAAACACTACTTTCTCAATGGTTTTAACAATCTTTCTTTACAATGAGAAATTGACTGTTAAAACAATGAATGCTCACAATATCCCTCTGGTTTTGGTAAACATCATTATCATCTACAGCCTCCAGATGGAGAAGGTGAGACTTTTCCTCATAGTTCTTATGTGTCCAGTGTCAAGCAAGAGTGAAGTGGGAGGGCAAGGATTGTCAGAGGAGAACTCTATATAAACAATGTCCTTGTCATTTATCCTGCAGTCATCACTGTTGTTCATAAATAGTTGCCTGAGAAGTTCAGGATGCCACAGAGCCTGATGAAATGGGTAGATGATGTAGGTGAGATTCTCAGAATGACAATCAGGTTCTTACAAATCCAGACTCCAGGTTTCACCCTAAGAATGAAGAGCTTTGTATTTTACACTAAGTAGCTATTTTAGATTAGCTTCCCTTGTAAACAGATTTCTGGAGAAGAACCAAATGACACTTTCAGTTTTTAAGCAGGCTTCACCCTTCAGACGCATCAGGAACTCCACCAAAACCAGCAGTAATGTACAGTCTGAATCATAAAATTGCAACTGGTTTTCTGAGGAATTGAGATTTCCATGCTCATTACTGTCAGCACGGCACAGAGATCTCAAAGACAAGACCATTCCTATGTCTCATGAAAATGAGCTGCCAGGAGCCGCCAGCTGAGGAGATGGCTGTACTGTTAGCTCACACAGGGGAAGAGACTCTGCAGTACCCAAAATTCAGGTGGTTCCATCGCTCGTAGATCCAGCTGGTTACTTCTAGAGTAATGTTTCTACAAAACAATTCCAGGTAGTAGCAGTAAAAGTGATACAAATCACAAATCTGCACATACATACTTGATGCATATATAACCATGTGTCAGCACAGGGGCTGAACACAATTCTTTGAAACCAGCACTGCTGTAACTCTGAGCTAGGATGACAAGCTTGATATAAGCAAAGAAAGTATGATCACATCAAAAGGTTTTTCTTTCAATTGTATAGATAAAATATTTGTTCTGAAATAAACAGAAAGGTCATTGCAGCAAGACACACCATCACAATAAGGTTACTATAGAAGTGGTTGGGAAGAGCTACCCTGAATTACAGGTTGATTCAACCCCAACCAAGAGGCCACAGCAGCTAAACATCAGAACAGCACTAGTCAGGAAAAAGACCTTCAGAACTGCTGAAACCAGCACGCAGTAAAAGCATTAACAATTGAAATTGCCTTCAGCTAAACTACTGTTTAGTGCTGTGTTGGCTTTTTGTAAAGTCATCGTGTTCACTGTTTATTTACAATCCACTATGTTTTTAAAGCAATGATACAGTATTGCTCTTAATGAATATGCCGAAATCCTGCTGCCAAGAATTTGCTTTAGCTTAGCCAAGCAAGCAGAATTCAAACAAGCCTGAAAACATGGGCTCTAGAAATTACACTTTTTTTGCAGAGTGTGTTTTTTTGTGAATAAGGTTGTTTAGAGCATACAAATCAAACTTTATGGACACTATGTTGTCTGATTTTCATGGCAGCTGCTCACTGGCATCTAGCCAATTATTTTTATCACTAATACCTACAGGTTATCCTCCAGCTAATTAAATTGCAAATGGCTCTTCTTTCCCATGGTTAATCACTGGGCAGCAACTGCAAAGGCCTACAAGCCACTGACACTGGTCTTTTGTACTCTTGAGCTGCAAGGAAGACTGTCTAAATTAAACATAAAGGCTGTTGGCTGAATTTATAACATTTCAGTTGCTCATTAACAGAGTACTCTTTTGAAGCTGCTGATTAAAAACTTTCTTCAGGGAATATTATAGTATTCTATCTGCATGCAGTTCTTTTTCTCATAGGTACATATGCACTGAAATAAAAAGGAGGAACCTGTCAGTAACTACCAAGCAACTTACTACCTGACTTCCAAAGGCGTTTATCAGAAAGACAAATGGAAGGATTTTGGATAGTTCATAATGACACTTTCTCAAAAAGAGCATGCCAAATAAAAGATTCAGCCTAGTGCAGTAACACAATAGGAAATTCCTGTGGGTTAGTTCATCTGAGTTAGCAAAACAGATGGGCTTCTCCTTGCCTTTTAGCAGGCTCTCTACAGAACAAGGATCTTAGAAATTAGTCCTTTTTTATTGCTTTTGCTTACATTCTACACAAGTGTCATTTCCATACCTCCCCAGGACAGTAACCACATACAGGTGCATTGTTTTGTATCATTATTCTAATAAGATGGCGAATGAGTTCCCAAAACTCTACCATTTATTTCAACCTTTTGCTTGTTTTAAGAAAAGGCCACATTAGCAAATCTTTTCTTCAGAAAAGAATTAAAAGGCCACTGAAGTCTCTAGTGCAATTCAATAGAAATTAACACAACTAGTCAAAAACAAAATTACTGAAAATATTAGAATTTGGCACCTGATCAGGCAGCCGAGACAGCCACCATTCTTTGAATCTGTGATTCATTCTTCCTCTGTTCAGACATCATTCAGGTGGCAATGCTGTGAGCAGCTTTTCTTCACAATCCAGGGAAGGAGATCAGATTTTCCATTACACAAAAATGCTGTTAATGGTACTCATCACAGCTTATGATATAGTAAATGTACAGTTACATGCTATTCTAATATCCATATAACTGAGTTTGCTCTTGGAGCTCTTCTCTTAAACCCTGCTTTCTCAACCTCTGATACCTGTAATCTCAGTAATACTTAAGTATTAGCAAAACCAAACTACAGACCATGTAGTTTTATTCAGATATTAATACAGCATGAGTATAGATTTACCCAAAATAGTCACTGATACAGGGCAGTTTTTGTTTAGCTACCATGGCTCCCTGTTGCAGTTCAACTGTGGAAACAATGCATATAAGCATTTGGCTTTATCGCTCTATCCAGCCTCTTATCTGGTTTTGTAGCCTGGACCAATTGCCATAATGGTGTATATTTGTCAGGGTCCATGATGCTAGTGCAGACTGGCCAAATTCAGGCCCTGACTCATCCCTATGTGCTGTAGGCCTGCCTTGTGCTCATGTTCTATGGTTGTATCACTCACCACTCTTAACTTCAGCTGTATAAAACTAGTCATCTACACACTCTCAATAGTCAGGAAGGAAAACAGGAAACCCCAAATGTGGGTTATCCATAGTACTCTGGACACCACCCTTAAGATGACTAAGAAATGTCTCCTTATGGTACTTCTCTCTCCAAGTGAATGTAGAAGAATGAATGACTAGTTCAGGAGACTAAAGATACAGTTTCTAGGCAGCAACCTGCAGGCAAAACAAATCTTACCCTGAGCTTCAGGCTAGTAGCTCATTGCAGGTTTCCCTTATCTAAAAATCAGATCCATATATTTTATGAAATTATTAGAGGATATTATGCAGGTTATAAATGCATTTACTTGGGGGCACAACAAGTTGAACTTATATTCTGTAAGAACCTCCAGCATTTTAATGCAACAGGCTGGAAATTCTGCAGCATCTTAAATTTAAGTACTGTGTTCTTGTTATGAATTAAATACAAAGAAAGCAATCACTTGAGTATTCCATGTGTTATTTATCTTTATATTACAATAAATTTATTTTTGATGGTTGCACATATTCAGGGTTCAAGACTCTGTAGCAACTGTATTTTGTACTGATTTCTGTGCAATGAATAACCACACTGTAGAAGTTACCAAGGGAAAAGCTAGGAGTGTTGACAGATGGCTGGCAAAGAGAGAGCTGGGGATTTTATAACCTGAGAAGCCAGCAGAAGGAGTTTGGGAATGTGGGGTAACATTGGTTGGGTATTTCTGCTCACATAAGCAGCTAACTTAATAAAGTTGATATTTAAAATTTCAAGTTAATGATCTGCTTGCACTGACTTTAGTGGTACATGTCACTAAAGATATTTTTTTCAAACTGATTTCAGATTCACTGGCCTTTTCTTACAGTTCTCTGAAGGAAACCATTTCTGGAGCTTCTCAAACCCATTGTTCTCTATGTCCCAGATTGATGCCTTTCTCAAATCTTATTATAGCCCAGCATGCCAAACCTACCATTTTTTTTGCTAGAGACAGCTGCTTTTGCTGGTCATTTTCTTCCCTACCACTTTTCTACATTTTTCTACTAACTTCCAGATGTTTGGCAGCTAGTGCAGAGCAGTAACTCCAAGCAGGCTGCCAAACATCTACTAATCCCAGACATTGTGTATGCCGAGGCTTTCTCTACATTTGATGTGTATTGATGCTTCTCTTTCACAAAAGCCATGCAACTCAAGCCATGTATGCTCAGAAAAACATCATTTTTGCCATACAAGAATTCCAGTGCATACATGTTAATGAGTTGGTCTGTAGACAAGCAGCAAGTTTGAAACATCCAGAAGACATTCAAATTGATGCACACATATAAAGATCCAGTATATCTAAAACACATTTCATAGAATCATAGAATAGTTAGGGTTGGAAAGGACCTTAAGATCATCTAGTTCCAACCCCCCTGCCATCAGTTTGCTTCTGCGTTTGCCTTTGGAACTTCAGATACTGACTGGGAGGCATGAAAGTGTCTGCATACTCTGGAATATATGGGGTTTTATTTGAAAATCCCATGTAACTAAGAATATAAGAATATAAGGAAGAACTGGATTGATACGGGAGGCTTAAGAGATCTACCTAAGATGCATTTTCAAACACAACATGATCTTCATAGCAGATGAGCTGTAGTATGGCAAACAAAAGGTTTGGAATAGGAATTTAGGTCACTACTACTAAGTAGATTGAACAGAATCAGGGGGTGGGAAGCTACTCTCTAGCTGACTGCACTTACTGCACTGATGCTATTACATAGTGGTTGCACTAATTTAAGCATTAGCTATTATCTTAAGTTTTTCTGACTATGGCTATCAGTCATCCTGATAATCTATTAATGCTCTCAGATCTATTTTTTTTGTACTATGTATTGTAATTATTTTATCCTGAACCATTTTTTCTTAAATCAGGTATAAAGCATAAGCCCAGAAAGCCTCAGAACTTCCTGCCACCTGCACAGTGCACAAATCTCACAGCTACTGCTTTAGACTTCCCTTTTTTTTCCTATGGTAACCCATATTTTAAAGTCTTGGCTTTCTACAAGTGACATTATTTGTATCCCAGTCTTTCCTTTTTGAATTACAAGTTAAGCACCAAGAGTAATTTTTAGTATAATTATACATAGAAGTTGATCACAAGGGATTTACTGAGAAACCCTAAACTCCCCGAAGCTTCTTGAAACTATTCTTTTTTACTATTTTTCAAAGTTTTCAGCAGCCTCTGGATAAAAAATAATAATAATAATAATAAAGAATATGTGGCATATACATGCAGATTTTATTTCACCCACATAGGACCTCATCTATTTCTCAGAATATATGTATTGACTCTGGCTACATAAATCTACCCCAAATCATGCATATTTGAATAAGGAAAACCCATCTACACAGTTCAATAAAGCATGAGGAACTATATGCATAGTTAAGATTTACTATCTGATCTTTACAGGCAAGGACTCTGAAGGCCTAAATCAAAGTTCAGCACAGTCAGTGAGACACTCCAATTTAATTCAAAGTACCTGCCTTTAAACAGACGACTTGACTTGCATGAAATGGTGGATGATATTCACAAGCAGAATACGGAATGGAATATTTCAGTTGGAAGGGACTTACAATGATCATTTAGTCCAGCTGCCTGAACACTTCTGTTTAACTAAGCAAAAGTTAAAGCATGTTGTTAAGGGCATTGTCCAAATGCCTCTTAAACACTAACAGGCTTGGGGAATTGATCATCCCTCTAAGGAAGCCTGTTCCAGGGTTTGGCTTCCCTCTCAGTAAAGAAATGTTTTCTAATGTCTCTTTTTTTTACCTCCTTGCTTTAACTTCTACAAATTCTTGTGTGTGATGCTTTACTTTGATTTCTAAGTTAGAGAAGGAAATAAGACTTCCAGATAGAAAGAACAGATAACACCAACTTAGATAAATCAAATGTTCTAAATTGCATCAGCCTGATACAACCCATTTAACCATTCTCCACTAGTTCTTAGAAGTAACTGCTTCATTCCTTCTCTAAGTAAGGAGAGCATAAGTTAAGAAAGGAAATGGTCAAGCATACAAGTGGAAAAAAGAGGAGAATCAAAAACTCAGCAATTCAGGAAAGGCTGTTCATTGCCTTTTAGTTCCTTTTGCCAAATAATAGGAAAAATAAAATAAGCATCTACATAATAGCAAAGAGGAGATTATCAAGAAGATACAGCCAGGCTCTTCAAAGCACTGTATGGTTGGAGGATGACAGACAATGGCTGTCAGTTGAAATAAGAGGGCTTCAAAGTGGATTTAAGGGAAAATATTTCCACTGTGAATCAGTCGAACTGTGGAACTGGTTCCCCAAAGAGCTCGTGAAGTCTACACTCTTGCAGGTTTTCAAAATCCAACAGGATAAAGTCTGGTCTGAACTCATAGCTCACCCTGCTTTGAACAGGGGCTTGGACTAGAGACCTCCTGAGGTCCCTTTCAAAATAAATTGTCCTGTAATCCTGTGGTAATAAGTAAGAGGAAATACGGTTTTACCAGAAAACAACCTATTAAAAGCAACATTCCAGAACATAGGCCTTGCATATTAAGGAGGAGCAACAGATACTTTATATCTTGACTATAATAAGGCTCTTAACCTTGTTTTGCAGGAAGCACACACAGTTAGCTGAGAAAATATTCTGATCTATCTATGGACCAGATTCCATTTTCCCTGAAAATTCCGCTACCTCAAGCCCATTCCCTTTTGTCTTGTCCTGAGGGCCACACGGAAGTGGGCAGGGAGTGGTCATGGCATGAACTGTGCTAGTTGTGCCCCATGACACCTTTCTTCATTAGGGTTGCAAGGGCTTTCCTTATGAGACAGAAAAGTGAATCTGTTACATGGTCTTAGTGCAGTGGACTAAGTGGTGTGAGTGCACATCTACACCGTGTCAAAGGATAAATATCAGAATAAAAAAAATGGTAACAAACCAGAGAAATGGTCTGAAAAAAACCCAAACCCAAACCAGGATGTTATTGAGGGTGGAAGCATGTAAGGTATTATTTTTAAGACCATTCAGCTGCACATGAAGATGATGGAGAGTTACTGGTAAGCAGCACACCCCTCAGAAAAGCATCTAGGGGTAGCATTGCATCATAAACCAAACAAGCCAGAGCTGTCATACTGTTGTAAAATAAGCGGACTTCATACTGAGGTGTGTAAACAGCTCTATAAAAGATCTGTTCAGATCAGCGCTGATAAGACCTCAGCTGGAGTACAACATCCATTTTGGGGCACCTTACTTGAAGAAAGACAAATAAAAAACCCACAGTAGAGCCATGTAATTTTCAGAGGTATAGAAAATGTCTCCCATGAGGTAAGATTGAAAGAATTCATTTGTTTGGTCTAGCAATGAAAGGATTGAGGGAAGATATGATATCAGTTCTCAAACCCATAAAAAGTATTGAAGAACAAACTGTTCTTCGTGTCTACTGATACAGCAAGAAGTAATGACTCTTAAGTTGCAACTTGAAGACTAAAGTTATATTTTACAGAAAGCTTTTGGACTGTAAGGAGTGTTACACAGTATCTGACCCTGGAGAGGTCTGAAGAATCAGCATGACTACAAATTTTCAAGGTCACGTTGAACAAATATCCGTTAGGAGCTGATTAGATAGAGTGGATTCTGCTCTGAAGCAAGAGGATGAACTGGAAAACCTTTTCAGATCTTTTTTTAATCATATCTACAGAAGCAACTCCATTGTCCTTATTACTAAATTGGCATGAGAAAGGAGGAAAAATGTATCAGTGTCAACTCTCCAAGTTTTTTTAAATTATGCCAAGTATTTTTCTCTACTTGTTAAATCTCAGTTTCGTTTTATGTAGTATAGTATATATGAAACTAGAAAATAATTTCTATTAAGGCTGTTCTCTTTTGTGTTTTGTAAATACTTTTTTAGCTTATCCTGTGACCAGCTGGGATAAAAGAACCCTTTGACTGGTAACTGCTCATTTTGTTTAAATGACAGGAATGTCAGGGGTAAGAGAACCCTTTGGTTAGCTTTGCCTGGGCTGGAGAACATCTCTTGCAATTGCTTGGTAAGCCACCTTTTGTCTTGGTCTTTTTACACTGACTTTCTGAACTCCCCAAAGTTCTTGTAGTTTTGTGGTTTAACCCCAGCCAGCAGCTCAGCCCCACGCAGCCACTCACTCGCTCCCCCCCTGGTGGGATGGGGGAGAGAATCAGAAGGGTAAAAGTGAGAGAACTTGTGGGTTGAGATAAAGGCAGTTTAACAGGTAAAACAAAAGCTGCACACAAGCAAAGCATAAACATAAATAGTGGAATTAAATATCAGTAAGAGAACACTAGTCCCTCACTTCATTTTCTACAAAGCAGCAAATCACTTTGTTCTTCGTCTATGCCAAATCCATAAAAGTTGTGATTTCTAAAAGCTTCTATCCTGGGAAGCTTAGAAGCAGTCTTATTTTTCCCCATTGTAGAGGTAGTTTTATCCTGTGCTTATGTTAAGTATTCTTAACTATCTTTTATTAATAAACACCATTATTTTGTTATTTTCCTCCAGAAGCATTTTCTCTGGAAGAAGCTTACCACGGTGCAGCATTGTGCTGTATGCTCGTGTCATTTAACATCATTATATTTTGAAGAAAAAACTATAACAAAATTCTTAAAGAAGCATCAGTCATTTCCCAAGTTATAATTAATACACATGATAATTACATTCCCATTAAAAAAGACAATGACACTTTTGTAGCTTGGTTGCATTTATGGAGTTTACATTGTCAATAGACCACCATCAACAATTATTTATGCATCTTAAGTAACAGTTGTGCAGTTCTGCTCTGGTTTTGCTAACACTGTAAGTCTCAGTTCCAATGCATCTGTCTTCCAGTGACATCTATGCTTGCTTTCTTTCACTTATTCCTTGAACCAGCTGTGTTGACTGATGTCTGAGAAATCAAGTTCACTCCCAGAATAATTCCATTGTAGTCAATTTAGTTGCAACTAGGATCAGTTTGACCCATGGAGCTCAGTATATTGTAGGAGGTCATGCAGCCTGTCAGTAGCTCAGACAGGATTTAAATAGAGGATCCTCCTGAATCCCAATTCACATGAGTCTCTTTTGACATCATCATCATGTCTACACAATCAGAGTGACATTTTGTCAAATGCCACTCGGAGCATTGCTCATCTATTGGCATACCAAAAAGTGACCTTCTTGGCTTTAGTCACATGCCCTCATTCTTCATTTCCATGTATTCATAACTCTCTCCTCTATTCACTGCCAGCTGTTAAAACCAAAGCGGATTTCCTTTCCCTCTCCCTTCTGTGGGAGCTGTTGATGAAGAAGAGGTTTGAGGCTCATTTCAGGAGGGTGGTAGCCAGGGAACCCAGCAGTTAATATTAGTGCCAGGGCAGCAACTTAGCAGCTGAAAGCAGCTCCATAGTAGCACATAGCATGCCTGCACAGCGTGCTGACAGCTACAATAATAATCCAGTTATGAAAGATCCTCACTGAATGTAGTGCTTTGGACTAGGGGATTTCTTGAAACCCCTTCTAGCCCTGTATTTCTATGACACTTGAATAATAAAGCTACACAAGCAGTTTGTGCAGGGAAAGAAAAGGATGGTCCCTGATTCTGAATATCTACAAGCAATCATGAGGAAGCTCATGACTTACCTCACTGTTACATACTTTTTTTCTTATGAGTATTTTCCTATAGTAACTTTACATGATTTAAAAAGTCATTACTTTTTCTTGTTTTCCACTTCACAGTGTATTTTTCACTGTAATCTAAAAACTAACTTATTTGAAATTGTGCAGAAGTTCTTGGTTATAGTATCACCAACATGAACTCATTTTAGCCAGTTTTCTTCTGAAACCATGCTCTGTGCCTTTCTGTCAAACTGAGTGGTCAATATCAGTGATATTTGAAAGAAAGAAAGAAATTTCAAGAGTTTTATGTGGATTAGGAAATCTTGGAGCATTCTCCAGGTTCTTAGTAAAGGTGGAGAACTCAGCTACATCCCAGTTCACACTATGAAGAAACCTAGGCAGGCATCTGTCCTTTTTCCTGCAGCCTGGTTTGCATAGAAAGGAAATATGGCAAATCTGTATTTGATGGGATCTAAATGATGCTCCAAACACACCAGTTCTGGCCAGCAAGTAAGTAAGGCCATGGAGCATGTAATTGTACACATCTGAGGTAAGCCTAATACAGTCCAAAGTAATTTAAGTTCCTATAATTTTCTTTAACAGCAGTATCTGGATATAGGTAGGAGACTCAAGTCAGTTCCCTGAGTATGGGAAAAGTAGGTAGAACACAGCAGCATGTGTTATCTCAGCATGAGCCACTTGGCAGTGGGCACATGCTCATGCTGGCCAGTCTGCCTGCACATACAACTAACTGGATTAACCACAGCACACACTGCCTCTTGCCCAAACAGATGCCATGGAAGGCATGGAGAGAAATGGGCTTGGATTATTGCACTGGGAGGGTGAAACTACAGAGCAGTGACTAAAAATGAGCAGGACACCAAGCTTGTTTTGTTTCATTCTTTCTGAAATAGCCTATTCGTATATGACTTTATGTTTCTATGTGGCTTTGTATTTCTATATGTGCTCTGAAAGTATATGAGTAAACAGTGGCCCCAGTTCTTCCATGACTATCACTGGTTTTATTCTGCACTGTTACTCGAGGTATTAAACTGAT
The DNA here is from genome assembly GCA_009867235.2 of Psittacus erithacus. Lineage (NCBI taxonomy): Eukaryota > Metazoa > Chordata > Aves > Psittaciformes > Psittacidae > Psittacus > Psittacus erithacus. The sequence goes on along the minus strand of WYDI02028227.1, from coordinate 40,901 downwards.
TTTAAACTAAAAAATGAGACAGATGGTGAATTCAAATAAATTGTTGCAATCCTAGGGTTTCTGAATGGGTATGTCACTGGTCAGCAGGAAATAAACATCTATAAATCGCCAACATTGTGTGTAAGCCATTAAAGGTGTTAGATTCAAATATGAGGAGGAGCCAGCTTTAATACTCTGCAGCTTTCTAAACAGCTTCTGTAAAGCATGTAGAATAAATGGTTGAACTGACCTGTCACATTCCCATGATAAGCTCATCACTTTATTGTTGCGCCCCCCAAAATTATCCTATTTTGGGCACTCTGCTGGTGAAAACTCAGGCCTGTGCACCATATCAGCATCTTTTTCAGGCAGCCTAGATACTCCAGGAGATATGTGCAGCCTGGAACAACCCCTACCAGCATATTTCCACCATGAAGTCCATAAGAGTATAGTCTTCCATACTCTTGTACCATACCTCCTTCCCTTCCTACACATTTGCATTTTTTTGCTCCCCAAGCACTTTGTAGTGCTGCCAGTGCAGTAGCCCTCTCATTTTACAGGCTGACCGTAAGCCAAACAAGGAAGTGATGTCTTGGCAGGATGAATTTTCCTCCCACATTCCAGAGGACTCACCATGGGCACTCCCTGCCAAAAGGCTACACTCATAGCCATGAAAGAGGCCAGACCATCTTAAAGCCCCACTGAGACTCAGCATCAGGGCTGTCAGAGGATGTGTATCTGCTTTACGGTAACCCATTTGCTCTATGGACAATAAAAGCACAGAACTAAAGCCAAATTCGTCTTAAAGCCACAAAAAAATGAAACCACAGAGATATAAATGGCATGAGAATAAGGACCATTACATATGCAGAGAGTGATCTGGTCATATTAGAAATTAAACTATAGGGTATAGTTAAGATCTGAGCCATTGCCAACATTCACATCCAAGCCATGGCACTATGCATAATACTCCCATAAATAATGGACGGTCACAAACGCCATGCATTTTAATATCAGTCTGAAATGACTGTTAGAGGGACACTTTTCAGTAATGCATTTTGGCACACAGAAAGTGTTTGTTATCATCATGCCTGCAATGAAAACAGTACAATAGTCTACAATTTCTAATTCACAGTTACAAGTCCAGACACTCATAACAACATAACAAATTATGAGCTACCCTGCATATTCTTATTTTTAGTGCTGTGTACATCCAGAATGTCTTCTTCCTGTTTATTAAACCTGTTACCCTATCTTGTGCACAATTACAAATTCAACTGCAAAAGGGCAAGGATTTTTCTTTCTGCGCAGTGCTGTTCACAGAGGAATCTGTATCTCATCAGACCTTTTAGACACTGTAATTGAATTTCCTAAATAAATTTTAATGATAGTAATTTTGCAAAATGTTAAGCAATATTACAATACATTACTGCGTACTGACTGTGACAGCATCATCTCATGGTAGTGCTTGTTCAAAATGACACTGCCAAGCTTCACCGATTTTGGAAACAAATGTACCAACTGTAATTTCCCCTGAGATACATGGTTAAATCTCAAAATCAGGTGGTGTCTAAAGCTAGATGTGTTCCAGTAAACTATGGAACGGGCCTGGATTTTGTCACACTTTAATAACATTAAATTGCTAGCAAGGTTGCTACCTGAGGTTTGGCTCTCCCACACGGTTGCCAAGCATGCTTCAGGGACTAGTATGGTCCAGGGAACACTTCCAACAACAATTTTGATGCAGCTGCCTGCTCTTCAGGATTAGGGCAGTTTATCTGTGTGAAAACACATGCATTGTAGAATTGAGTGTTGGGGCTAGAGAATGCTCCTGGCCTGTTACTGTTACAGCACAGCCTAAATGAGGCTGTTATGGTTCCAGCTTATTGTGTGCCCAGTTTTGTCCCCCAGATAGCAGTTAAAGAAATACCAGCTAGGCATCAGAATGTATTTTGTACAATATTTAAAAGCACATTTTAACTGTAGTTTGTAAGTTCTTTCTCTGTAGTCCCAAATATTGTCAAATTGTTTATCATGTAAGAGGTTTGGATTCGTAATGGTAAACATAACACAGTGATTTCATTAAGTATTGTATTTTGATAATACATCAATTCGGTAACTAAGGCAATTTAATGTTGTCATTAGCAATTACTGTCAAGCATTTTGTATCTATATGTATATAGATAGAAACGTATGAGCTGGTTGTGTAACTTTCTTTCACTGCAACTTAACATCCAACATGATTTGAAACTCCGCTTGCTTCTGTCTGCAACAGATGCCAAATAACTTTTCTCCCTTAACCTCTCTCCAAAACAGTGTGGATACCATAAGAGTGGTTTTCCCTCCACACTGCAATTAGAAGGGCTAGGTTTGGCTTTTTGTTGACCTGATGTGGGCCAGTTTTGCCAGAGAGGCTTTTACTAGTTTAGTACAATTTCTTCTGGTGAAAAATTTCCATGCTATTAAAAAGTGTGGTATAGCCAATATCAGAGTGGTGAAAAACCTCCTTTGCCAGTTTATTTCACTCAGAAATCCAGCACAAACTGCTCCAGCAAGTGTGCTTTTTTTTTTTTTCTGCAATAAACTGCATCTGCACTGCCACAGTAAACATTGTCTAGTATATAGCAAGCCTGAGCCTAAAGGGATTCTGAATTATGACTTGATATTCTGAGATGGAGCGAGGGATGGTTTTGTTATAGAGGATGGTTTTCAATCAAGTTAAGACAGCTCAGTTATAAAGTTGTAAAAAAATTAACTACAAGAATTTCTACTTTTTCCTACTTTAGTCTGTGTTTCAGTTACTGCCCAAGATGAGCATCTTTCTCTGACACAGCCTATGTCAACTGACTAGATTAAACTTCATGAAAAGATACACCTTAGAGATCTAAACAATATACCAATAAACTTCAGTTGCAGAGAAGGTTAAATCCTTCATCAAGAGAAGTTCTATAACCAAGTTAGTTGAGCTGTCCTGCCCATGATTAATGCATACACTGTCTCCAAGGGAAAGACACCACTGCAGACACAATTCATGAAACACTAACTGTGCGATTCTAATTAAGATATAAGCTGTTGCATTAAGCAGATTAAGCTAGGTTAAGGAATTTATCCTTCCAAGTGGTTAATGAAATGGTATAGCCCAGAAGCTTCTTCAATAAAAAAAATACTGTTTCAGCTGTTAAATTTAACTATGGCAAAATAAAATGCATTGACCCCAAAATAACTCCACTTTGCTACCCCTCAGTATCTGCGCAGTACAAAGAATCTCCCCAGTATTTTTTTCCATCTATAGTGGACAATATATAGGGTCATTCTGAGTAGTAAAAATGCAGGAGTGCATACCACTGAAGGAAATTAAATTATTAAAACTCCCTTTCTTAAGACTAGGTGCCAAGCAGAAAACTCTTAGCTCATGCACAGATTGCTGGAACCTTCCCATCTGTTAGTAACAACTTCTGGCCTCCAACTCCTGCAGGACCCCAGTGTCACTCCTCTAAGCATATTAGCAGGTCTTGGGTGTATTAAGAGTCAGATCTCTGTTCTGGGTTTACACAACTGTTTGAGTGCAGACTTTTCCTTAGTTTAAATATATTTGTGTGCATAATATGAAGGAAAGATCAAAACCTACCAAAGCAGTAGGACTAGATTGAGTTTGCTCTTGGAAAGACTGGAACAGGAAACTAGTTTAACATTCTTGTTCTGTTGAAGAGCACATCTGAAGTTAAATTTCCTCCTGTTGTATGCACTGGCGTGGCAGAACAGCTAACAAGGGCTGATAGGCACTTCTAGTGGTGTCAGAAATAACTTGAACAACCATATAATTCTTCACCAGTTGCTATACCAGAGAAAGAGATGTTTCCCTTTCAAATGAAAACTGCATGCTACACTGACACCAGTTGTCTTTACTTACAGCCTCCAGATGTTGACATCTGTATTTGTAGCACAGACAAAATGTATTTACAAAAGCACAACTTCCTGAACTGTGGCTTTTGCAGCACTGGTGACACAAACTACTTCCAAATAACATGTGGAAGAGATCTGCCTACCAGGAGATACTCAGCTGGTGCAGGATGAGTGTCCCAAACCCACTGCTTTTGGCAATCAGTTACTACCAGCCTGCTGGCTTACTCAAATTTTTATACATAGGCACTAATTATTACTAACTACTAATGGGCATTGATCGGAGCTATGGAGGGCAGTTTTATCCTCTGACTCATTATGTAGGTCTTAGATTACATAAAGTAGCAGTAAAAATAACTTCAAAATAGACTTGTGTTGAATAATGTATGAGTAAAAGTCATTGCTACTACAAGGCTATCTTAGCACTAGACATACTGATAGGAGGTGAAATGATCAGGAAATGCCAGGAGAAAAGAATGAGAAGTAAGTAATAAAATAGGATTTTCCAGCTGGCAAAGGTCAGCAAATCTGCCTGACCATAAGCAACAAATACGTAAGTGTCATCCTCGTACAGAACAAGGTAACTTGGTAGTATCATCCTTCCTCTACTTTACAGACTGAGACAATGATAGATTAATGATAAGGGTAAGGCTCATGTTTCTAGTGTCCCAAGACCTAGCATGAGAACTTGTCCTTCACTGAAAAACTGGACATCCATTCCTAAGCTTCAAGATAAAATGTATGTAAATGTGTTATTGGAGATCCAGATAGTCTTGGATTTCATACTGCTGCTATGTAGGACATACGATTTTCGTACCATAGCTGCGTAACTTAGTCCTTTACCTTCTATTATGTGCTTAAGGACGTAAGGAAATGCTGAAAAAAAAAATAAAATAGACATTTATTCCTGAGAACCTGTTTTTTCTGGATTAGGTTCTGCAGAATCCCTCACTTCCCAACCCATCAGCTGGAGTCGCATGTGAACTACTCACACGTGTAAACAGGAGGTGAGGTGGTGGTTGTAACCCAGCACGGGAAGAAACTTGGACAGGAGTGTTAACTTCCTAAAGCAGGGGAGTGACCATGGGGGTACAGGGATCTGCGAGATGGGATGCTCTGCGGGAGAGCAGCCGATGGCCATGGGTGGCCTCACGGGTATCCCCAGTGATGGCGGCACTGCTGCGGGTTCCTGAGGAAACCGAGTCCAGGAAACTTTTCCGCTGCAGCACCAGGTGTATGCTCGGAGTATGCTCGTACTCCCGAGTGTTTACCTGCTGCGGGGCCGGCCACAAGCAGAACCTAGTGCTGCCCTTTTACCAGTGCCGACAGGTAGCCCGGCCTCCAGCGGCAGCGCCGAGCTGCCCCGTCATCGTTCTGACCCGCGGGAGTCCGGCAGTCCGTGCCCCCAAGCACCGGCCCCCCCGCCGCCATCTTGGTACCGCGCCGCCAGGCGGAAACCCACGGCCCCGCGCCATGGTGCGGGGTAGGGCGCTGTGGAGCTGCTGCCTGCAGCTCGCCGCGCTGCCCCCAGCGTCGGGTGGGCGAGGGAGGAAGCCGCAGCCGTTCAACGGCTTCTCCTGGAGAGCCGCGGAGCCGCCGCGCAGGGGGTGGAGCGGCACCATGGAAGAGGAGGAGGAGGAGGAGGAGGAAGACGAGTCTCCTCAGGGACAGCAGCAGCTCAGGAGGTGAGCTGCTCTCCGGAGACTGGCAGCGCTCGAGGGCGGGGGTCGCTGCCCCCACACCTTCCTGTGGGCAGGGAGGGACCAAGCCGAGCGGCGTTCCCGCCCCACGCCGGGCCGGAGCAGAGGCACCTGCCCGACCCGCCGCGCTCAGAGCCGGGCTGGCGGCCGCGGGCAGGGCGCCCGGAGCCGCGCAGCGCTGCGCTCCTGCTCCGAGCGCGGTTCGCTAGACTGAACGGTGGCGGCGGTCCCGCTGGGTGAGTGTGGCGGGGGACCGCGCTGAGCCCTGCGAGAGGCGACAGGAAGCGGGGCTGAGGCGGGGAGCCCCGCCGGCAGCGGCTGGGCAGAGCGAGCGCGGGCGTCCGCTCAGGAAAGTTAAGCGGTAGGCGACGTGCCGGGGCGGCTGAGCGCTGGCTCCCGGCCCGGAGCGGCAGCGCAGCCCGGTGCCTTCGCGCGCTCCTCGGGCCTTGAGGTGGGCGCACACTGCCTGTGGCGGCGCTGCCCCTGCCTGGGAGCCCGCGGGTGTCTCCCCAGCCCCCGAAAGGTGCCGCGGTGGCTGGTGACAGACCCGGGCCAGCTCCAGAAACAGCTGGGGAGGCGGATACCCTTCCCACCGACGAAGGAAGCCTGGAAGAAGTCCTACCTTCTCCCCCCGCCCTCGCAGCGGCGATGCTTTCGTTTCCCGTAAATTGACGGTAAAATATGCTGCTGCAGCAGCGCTCAGAGAGAAACAAGTTATATAATCGCCTGTAAAAAATAATACGCTTCATGGTATTGACGGTTTGGCGAGTGTTTTCCTTTGAGAAGGAGAAGCGAACAGATGTTCTTGACTTGCTTGGTACGAAGTAGAAGATATTAACAGTCATGTAATGTAATTAGTTCAAACAATCCCAATGACCTGCCATTATCTAGTAAGGGTTTAGGGAAAGGATGTATTGAGTGTGTTGACGGTATGCAGTCAAGTTTATCTTCAACTTCTGCAGAAATGGCTTTTCTAGTGATGATTACGATTTCTTATTCCTCGGTTTGCTAAATGGCGATTATGAAGTCAGTTTTCAGTTTTAAAGGAAACTGCTATAGGTGTTTTCTGTATTTTTCAAACTACACCAACCAAAGTGATTTAAAAAAATTAAAGATAGTGACAGGATAATCAAATCTGTTTCCTGGCAAAAGACTCTTGAAAAGTCATGTAGTTTTTAAGTCATAGTAGCAGCTTTATCAGTTAATAAAGTAGGAACCCTCATTCATTTTGTAGGTAAGGCTATAAGGAAGACAAGAAGAAATAAGATTTTTACCTTATTAATGTAGAAATTACTGCATCATATGCTTTAGAAATGCCCCAAATGATCTGAAATTGAAATACCTATTATAAAAGTATAATGGGAATCTTGAACACCTGGAGATTAGAAAGTCCTCTCTGATTCACTTGCTGTGATGGAGAGAACACATTCAGGAAAGGAGGAAGTAAGGGATGACAGTGAAACCGTTCAAATATAAATAACAGTTAATTTGCATTAGCTTGTCCCAGATCAATAGAGATCTGCAGACTTTTTAAAAGGAAGCAGTTGTTATTATTATTCTCTTGTTTTAACTAAGTAGATTTGAGGAATTGCCTTAGCAGAAATCTGCTATTTTCTCAGCCTTTATAAGTTTAAGATAGAATCAAAACTGCTAATTCTCTGTAGAGAAATAGCTTTTAAGTTCTTTTCTGCAAATGGGAAGGCAACTGTTTTGTCTGTAATAAGGAAAAAGGAAATGTTACCGTGTTAATTCGTGCCTTTATATGTAGCACCTGCTGTGAAATTGTTTTCTTTTGTCACATCTAGGAATCCCTTCCTGATCTCACTTTGATTTTTTTTTTCCAGTCAGTTGCTGTAAGTATGTAGCTTGCAGTATGCTGGCTAGCACTGTAACAAGAATCCAGTTCTCATACACTCAGAGCCAGGACCGAGGTAAATCACTTGGTCATCTTATGTCTAACTGCAGCTTTGAGTAAAAAGGATTTTTCAGTTAACCAGATGTTGCAGTTGATTTGAATATCCTTAGGAAATCTAGGAAAGTAGCTACATGTTATTTACTGTTTGCATGTAACATCTTAGTATTTAGCAGCTGTATAGAGAAGGGTTTTGAATAGCCTACAATTGCGCCCAAGCAGATAGACCTTATAAAGGTTCAGCAAAGAGAACTGGGCATTGCTAAATGACACTGTGAAAACACTTTGCTGCATTTTGTGAAGTGTGAAAAACAAGGTTTGATAAGATGTGGTGTGAGTGAAAAGTGGTAAGGAATGTATATTGAGACGTATATGTTGTATTTTCTTGTGTAAGACCTGTTACCATGGTTGGAGCTGGTAGTGCTACTGTCTGCTGAGTAAGGCTTATGATAAGATTTCAGTTTTTATTGCTTATAGTATTTGGAAATAGTTCCAGTTGTTTAGGCAGAAATTTTCCATGCTTTGAACTGGTTTTTGAGGGATAGATTCAGTGAGGTTCAGCTGTTTCTGAAAAAGAGGTTGTGGCAATAACAAGTTGTTTATGTGTGTCTATTTAGCTGTATTCAAACAAAACACTTTGTCTCTTTAAAACACCTACATATTTAGAATGGAGCCTTGAAAATGGCTCACACTTGTGCTGGAAATGTGCCTTGATTCTTCCTTAAGAAAAAAACCAACCAAACAACTTTAATATTAGTACTTTTATTGTTGACTAATAACCAAAGCCCTTTGCATTTCATTCAGAGTACATGAAGAGACATCATAACCTAGAGTTGTGGAGGTGGAATAGAATGCTGGTTAAATATAGGAAGAAGGGTTGCCAAGAAAAATGTTAACATGTTTTGATGTTAGCAGTTTCCGTGGGTATGTGTGTTTTGCTGTGTCTGATGTCCTACCACTTGTATTTTTTTTTTTAGGGGCTGTGTTTCAGTTAAAGAAGTATAAGAGTGCTGTATGGTGTATGCTTCTGTCTTTCCACTGTGAGATTTTGGAGATTCAAAACTTTTATTTGGAAAGGCTGATGATCTTTTGGCTCGCCTCATGTGAAAGATGGTCTTTGAACAGTTGCATGCAGAAAACCATATCTTTCAACATAGAAAAACTTCTGATTTCCTTATCTTAACTGACTTGAAAGTTACTTGTTTAGATTTTGATAAATTTTAAGTCAAATACTATAAGTAGTTCTGTAAAGTACATATGTGTATGGGGTGTGTGTACATACATATGCAGGCAGATGGAGAGAGAGAATGTGTTCAGAGAAGCAAAAGCTGAGTTTATGTTGAAATAAAGTAGATTTAGAAAAAATGTAGGGAGATATTTTTATATTGCAGAGAAATGACATTGGGTCCTATGTTCTTGAACTTTGAAGAGAGGAATCAAATACACAGCATTTAAATATGTACACGAACAAAACTATGACTGTGTATTGACTTAAAAATAAAAACTACCTTAGCGCTTGGGTGTTGCTGCGCTTCCAGGACAAATGAGGCTTTACAGTGTTTTAAAGGTTTATCCTCAGTGTGAGTCTAGAAAAAGTTTGCATATGAGTTTGTTCCTTTCTGGCACAGAGAGAAAAGGAAGCAGCAAATTAAAAGGCTTCGCGAGTGAGGTGGAGATAGCAGTTGCGCAGTTGCAGACATGAAAGTGCCAGACTTTATTATAAGTGGAACTGCTTCAGGTCCTGCTTTGTCACAGGGATCCTGTGGATCAAGGTTTTAACATGATCTTTATGTAGTTTTATGGAAACAGTTTTTGAATTGCCTTTATGGCCATGTGCTACAAAGGAAATCAGATTTCTGCCATAGCATGTTCAAGTGGAGCCTTAGTTTCATTAAACATGTAGTAATATTTCTTTTCAGACACATCTAATTGATGTTAAGATGTTAGATGGGACACCTTTACCCTCAGGACTGAGAGCGAGCTTGTAATATTTTAAAACTTCGTTTTAGTTAAGAAGAACCTGTTCTGTCAGCTTCAACATAGAATCATAGAATAGTTAGGGTTGGAAAGGACCTTAAAACCATCTAGTTCCAACCCCCCTGCCATGGGCAGGGGCACATGATATAATAACTTAAAATGCTAAACCCATGATGCATAAGCTATTAATTCATGGGACTGGCTAAAGTGGATTCATAAATGCTAAACTTTAAAGACTGGTCGTTTTTTCTCACAGTAAGTCCCAGTCTGAAAGGTTTGCCTCTGTTATTAACTATAGGCACAACAGTAGACCAACAATGAACTGGTCATTTGTACAAATACTTACAGGAGTAGAGCTATTGACACAACCCTAAAGTTGGTGTCCAGATACCGTTGGGTTGGTACAAGTTTCATCTTTGCTCTTTTGGAAAAGCTTTATTGAAAGTCTGTACAAGTGTGAAGGGCCATCCATGGAGATTATTGTTGCTGTTGGAATCCACAGTTTATTTGCCCAGCTGTGTGCACCTGCCATCTTCTCTTATTTTCTGATTTAAAATTTGTCTGCATTTGGTTTTTGATCCAGTTCCTGTCTGGCATACCATAACACAGCTGTAATGCACAAATCTCGCTTCTCTATGTTGTCAGCCTGAATCCTGCAGAGCAGGTAAGAAGATTTTAATTCAGCTCTTGTGTTTTCAGCATTCTTCCCCTTTCACGGTGTAGTCATATTGTTATAAACAAACGACTGAAATCCAATTTAAAAAAATACAGTTTTATTTAGGGGCTTTTGAAAAATTTGGTGTGCGTTGTGGCGGAGCTAGGGGAGGCTCTGCGCGTGCACCCAGCGTTGTTTTGCTTATTGCTTCTTAGCCTAAATTGAACCCTAAATAAAATTGTATTTTTTAAATTGGATTTCAGTTGTTTGTTTATAACAATATGAAATTACTTGTTTAGGAGAGCAAAGGAAAGCACTCTCTGTTCCCGTGTAGGGAAATTTGGTTCCTGCTTGCGTTTGGTGACTGCTTCAGCTTTGGTGACTGCTTCAGCAATAGCACAGAATTACACGGCTCTTGTGTTAAATCATTATGATAGTTTAGGCTGCTCTTTTAAATGTGATGGCCACATGCCAGCTTTTGGATTCTTTTGTTCAAGACTGCAGTAAAAGATGAGGGCAGAGAAGGGAATAACTTATTTTAATAGACCTTTATAGCTGAAGATACTGGCCAGTGGGTCTGTACCTCTGTTAATGTGTGGGAGCCCTACAGACAAGTACTTTCACATCAGGGACAGTTATTTGTAGCACCTGAAAACACAGGGAAAATAGTTAGTATTGTTCCAGTAAGAAGCATCTTTATGCAGCTAATACAATGCCCATAGCTGATCAGATTTAACCCAGGGTTGAGAATAGCTGGCTGCAGGTACTAATAGACATGACTGTAAAGCCTGTTTGCATTTGTATCCGGGGGCATGTAACTGTGTGGCTGATAGGCACTTGTAATGGCTATGAATAACTTCCTGTTGGTTTAGCTCCCTACTGAATGCCGGGGTAGCAGAGGTCAGAACGTGTGGGAACAGGAATGGGCTGCCTGTTGGGTGGGAGGTAGCTATTGAATTTGCTTGTTGTAGTATGAAACACTGTTTGTGGAGGAGGCAGCCAGAGGGTTTAAGCAGCATCATTTCTAAATATGAATGAAATCTTAGGGGATAGATTAGAAATGAAATATATTAAGGGTAGGAGGAATCATTGAACCTAACTTGGTGGTGTATGTAACTGAGCTACACTGAATGAATTCTAAATGGAGGATATTTAATAAATTACTTTTTTAATAGCAGCACTGGCATAAGTAGTTTTTGTTTGCAACAGTATATTCCTGTTCTCACCCTTCCCTGTCCTAACCAGTTTGTTGGTATAAACACTTGCATGGTTATACAGTGATGCAGGTGAAAATTAAGTGCTTCTCTAAGGGATGGGAAGGTAAGAGATGACTATCAGCTAGATCAGTTTCTTGAACTAATTTATTATGTGGACACAAATGTTTGTTTTGGCAAGCCTGGGGGAGTAATGAGGGTAGAAATGGATTGGCTCATAATGGTGGCTGCTTAAGTAAGGCAGCTGTTGTAAGAATATGCCTAAGAACAGATGATCCTGGGAAAGTGTTTCATGTTTTATTTGTAACTTTTTTTTTCATGTTTTATTTGTAACTTTTTTTTTTCATGTTTTGTCTAAATAAAACTTTGTTTTACTCTGGATCCTCAAAACTAGGTAAGAATGGTAAAGGATTAATCCTAATGCTATGAAGTTGTTTATGGAGAGAGCTATTTCTGTTTCTGTTACCAACTCACTTGTTAGTTTTCTTAAACAGTACGCAAGATCACTATGGAATCAGGATACTTGCAGATCTAATGAGAACAAAGAACTGGGCTGGCTACCTGTAGCTTTTCTATGAAATGGGTACATCCAAGAATGGAAAAAGGCTGTACTGACATGAATTTTCTGCTTTGTGCATGTATGGCAGTTGGATATCATGCACAGTCCCAAGCTGGCTGTTAAAATACCAAATAATTTGAGTGAGATTTTCTGAAGTGCTTGTTCTTGCTTGCATCTTTTAATGGGGAATCTCAAACAATAAAAGTATTTATAGATAACTGTTGCAAGCTTGAGAGATCTTTGTGTGAAATCCTAAGACCAGGAGTGTCTGGAATAATTGCTTTTACAGTCATAAAAAAATATGTAAAGTAAAAGAAAACTTCCAGGCTGCACAGCAATATCCAGTTTGCAGCAAGCTCAGGTTCTGGCTTTGTTAAGCGTACAGTGATACAATGAACAACCTGGAGTACTGCACAATAAAAGTTTAAATATGTTCAGAATTTTCCAGGCTCAAGCTGTTCATTAATTAAAGCAGACAACTTCAGACCTGAAGGAAAAATAAAGCCCAGCCAAAACTTTGCTGGCAGTTGTTTGGTGGTTGAGTGTGCTGGAGCAAATACCTTTTAGCTGGTCTCTCTCTCTCCCTCTCTCTCTTAGTTTTCAAGTCAAAAAGTGTGCTTTTTGAAGTCATAAAAAACAAGTATGTTTAAAAGAAACTCCAGAGTTGTGTAGCAGCGTGTAGCTTGCAGAAAGCTCAGTTTCTGGGTTTGGTAAGGCTACAGTGGAGCGTGTTTTTGAGGAACTGCGTGCAGTCCCTTTTAGGTGATGTGTAGTGCAGCCCAGTTCTGGATGTAGTCTATACAGAGATGTGGTGACTAGAAATTAACCAGACCTCTGGTTTAAAACGTAGTGAAAATTAAGGATATTTGGAGAGCTATGGAATGTTTGCAAGGTAAGCGTAAAGTTTTGTGGATTTTGATGGGTTCCAGTAAACCATAGCGTCAGTAATTCTTCCTTAAACTTTCTGGCTTATGGGTTTGTTAAATAAGGACCACATTTCCGTGTAGAATAGAAGGATAAATCTGTTCTGGCAGACTTCATGGTTAGTAGCATGTCTATGAGTAGCTGTATGCTCCATTTCAGTTATGGAGTAGCAGATGTTACAGGAAACTGTGTGGAAAAGGTGGAGACTTGCACAATAGATTTTATGCTGATGCATTTTATCTTCAAATAAAGTGAAAATAATTTGGCTTGAAGCTTTGCTGTGTTGAAATACCATTTTAAACCAGATTTTTTTTTATGCCAGGGTGCTTATTGTAATGTTAATGCATGCTGTTTCCAGCCTTCTTTTCCAGAAAGTACTAAAATGTTTAACCTTTTTGTTATTTTCCTAAATAAACAGAAGACTGAAAGCCAAGAGAGTTATATCCAAGTTTTCAATTGTATAAGCAATGATAAAATAAACAGTTGACCCCAAACCTGTTGTCCTACAGGCTGTATCCTGTTTACAGGTGTAAGACATGGGTTTTCCATGCTACCTCTTGCCTGATCTACAACTTCTCTCTTGCTTTGTGGATTACTAGGGGCATCTTGGTACTTGGTGCTGGAAAACCAGTTATGTCAGCTCTGTTTTGATGCACATTAGGCTTCATCCTGTTCATCAGCCAGTGGTGTTCTTCCCTTTCGTCTAGAATACCTTCTGGCCTTTTGGATTTGGCATGATTAATGGTCTCCATTAGTAGTCTGTATGTCTTGTTCCATTTCCTTTCCAGAATTCAGTTGAAGCTGTAAAGCACCTCTGAGTACAGACAGGGTGCTTACATTGCATCTTGCCTGAGCCCCTCTTACAGGTGGTGGCGGCAATCCACTTGCCCTTGTTTGGGAGTAAGTAACCTCATTCTGAAGGATGAATTCCATTTGTTAAAAAAGCAATTTAATGCTTTTAAGTAGAATAGTAGTTTCTCTCTTTGAAAATCTGGAAAAGACAAGATTTATTGTGGAACCTTGCAGTAACAAATATTCGCCAAGGACATGAGCACTGTTGATCCAGCGTGAACACAACTGTACTCCAGTCTGATATCAGTGTCTTTATCACTTGTAATTGCACTGGATTACCAGTGCTTAATTATTTCTCAAGTGCCAAACTATTATTTGAAGGGGGGAAGAATTCAGGGAAGCTAGATGAAAAATCAGTTCATTTCTGATTGTGTATCTTCTAATGTTTAAAATGTACCCGCCAGATCTCCTGTCTAGCGAGGCTTTCTTTTGCAAAAGGGTAAGAATCTGCTTGGACTAATAAGTGGTTGAGTTTTACTCTAAGCTAATAATTTCCGGATTTCCAGAAATGATCATTTAACTTTTTATATAAGAATAATAAGATTGCTTTTACTGTATTCCATGAATATTCTAGGATGTATTTTACCAGTTTAAATGAAACAAATGAACTGGCAAGATTGATGCTTCAAAGGAGTCTACAGTTGATGAAGAATACTTTGTCAGTTAATTGTTTGTAAATGTGTCCCTTATGCATGTAAAAGGGTTGTTTTTTTTTGTGAGCACTAAGGTCTTTCATCCCTTCAGCTGCTTATGGAATACTAATGAAAGTAGTGCATGTGCATCATGTGGAAAATATGTTGGCAGACAGATACCTGCAGTGTCTTTAAATGCTCTGGCATTGTCTTTGTTTAATCAGCATAGTTGATCCCTGCTTCCCCTAGAGGTTTATACTTTCAGAGTAAGATCAAAGGTTTATATGAAAATTTAAGCAAAAGTAGAATTCACCTATTTTAGAGATGAATGAATAGATAAACAGAAGCTTAAAAATAAAAACCTTAGGCACTCTGGTCTCTAATATAAAATGCCTTGTAGGAACAATAATTACAGTAGTTATAAATATTTAAAAATCAGACATCTGAAATATTAGCAGAAGAATTTCCTGGAATTAAGCACCTATCTGATTAAACTTCTGTGATTTTTTTTTTTTTTTTCATGATGCTTTCTAGCAGAGTAGATGTTTTATGCCCTGTCTGCATGCTTTGCTAAACTAATAAGCTGACTTGGTGTTGAAAATGCTCTTGAGAAATGTCAAAGAAATCCCAACCTTCTTAAGCTAAAGTAACTAAGTATCTATTACAATTTTGGGAGTATTCTGTCTGCCTTTTTGTGGTACTCATTCCTTTTGTTACCATTTATCTGCTTCAGATGGCACAGAGCAAGCTGGGTGGCTGTTCCATTGAAGGCTCATTCCAGTAAATGTTTAGTGTATGTGTTTTAGTGGAATAGAGAAAAAAAGCCTGGGAGTATCAACAGTGAATTATGATGCAGATGTGGTATCTTATTGCTGAATAGAAAATACATAACTGGAGTGGTTTCAGTAAAACCATAGGGAAACTCCAGTATAAAACAATTGCATTAAAACCAGATTGTGGCCAAAAAAATGTCAACAGTGTTTTCTGAATATTGCTCATCCCTCTTTACCAGAAGTGAATTTTAATGTGTTAATATTATATCTCTACTGTATGGCAAAGTAATGGTTATTTTGGAAAGAAAACGTCACAGTATTTCTTAATTGTCCTGTCTTTGCAACTGACACTATGCTTTCTCTTTAGCAATTGGCTGCTGCTGAAATAGCAGGGATGGGCTCTGCATTTGAAGCTGGATCCTCACCAGTAAATGCATTTGTGTTCAATTTGATAACACTTTTTATATGTGTCTAAAACCTTAGCTATTGTGTTGCGGTGCCAGTATGCTATTTTTTCTTTGTAATCATGAACATATGAGGGGCATTGTGATTTCTGCAGTTTCTAAGAAAACTGTGGACTTTAATTCTGCTCTGTGAAAATGTTGTTCAAATGACCTAGCTTTGGTACCTCAGCCCACTGCTTCTCATAGGTGTACAGTTTAAGTCTGAGTATTTGCATTAATGAAATAGTAAAGAGATTTTCCACAAGACAAACTTCACAATTTCTTATTAACAGTATTCCTGCTCCTAAGCAGTTTATCACACTGTGTGTTCCTTACTGGTCATCTTATAGTTTTTATCAGGTAGAATTTGTAAGTACCAGAAAATTGAGCACTCTTTGAAATAGCAACCTGTTTATACAAAAACTCTCAGAACAGTATATTTACCCTCAATGGACACTGACACATTCAGCTTCAACTGCATTGCTGCAGCAGCTTTAAAATAAAATAGGGAAATTGGGGTTTTTCACCTTGCATATGAGATCAGTAGTTCTCCATATTCCTGAACTCCGTGACACTTAAGTGCAGTTTGGAGTAAGAGATGCTGACTACTGAACTCAGAATTGTTTAAGAAATGTGCTGGAATTGTGACTTTATAGGAATAAGCTTTTCTCGGTCATTTTCTCACTTTTTTAAATATTTTGCAATGAAATTAAGAGCAGAAATTGCAGCTGTGATTTATTTGAGATGTTCCAGTTTTCTGTAGTCTTTTGCTAGTGAGTTCACTTAAATGTGTATCAAAATTGTGTTTGAAACAGTTACTTATACTATTCTTACAACAAGCTTTTGCTTTGTTTTAGACAAAATAGGAAATAGGACCAAATGTCTTTTCTATTCTGCCTTCTCTGCATCTATGTGCATCTTATTGGTAGAAGTAATGTGTTACTAATGCTACATGGGGCTGCTGCTCTTACTGCAAAACAAAGTCACTCTATAGGCAAATCCCGAGGTACTGTATAGTTCTAGTGTCTCTTGGGCAAGTTTGCAGGATCGTATTACACCAGGCACTTAAATGTCATAAGTTTCAGGAGGAATTTATTATTCTTCCAAAATGTAAATTAAGGAACCCTTCCCCCTCACTCTTGCAGATAATAGTGCTAGTATCTGAAGCTGTGCATACTGGGGAAGAAAATTCTGCCTGAACTACAAAGAGATCTCGTGTCTACTTGCCACAGCATGTTTTTGAAGTCTTTTGTGTAATAGCAACTGGTTTAAAGCACATTTTGTTGGGGAAAAATTGCAGTGGATCATAAACTGAGAAGGGCAGGGTTGTTTCTGATGTGTGTGAGAACATTCAATCTGATGAACATTGATGTTAGTCCAAGAAAATATTGAATAATTTGAAATTTATTTTAGCTCTCCTCAAAAAGATATGGATAAGAAAATGGATGAAGAGCAGCCTCTGACTGCATGTAGCCAGTACCCTAAAGAAGCAGTGAGGAAACGTCAGAACTCGGGTCGAGGTTCCAGGGGCAGCGATTCTTCCAGGACCTCCAGAAAAAGCTTTAGGCTGGACTACAGATTAGAAGAGGATGTCACTAAATCAAAGAGAGGCAAAGATGGGAAGTTTGTCAACCCGTGGCCAACGTGGAAATCACCAACCTTGCCAAATATTTTGAAATGGTCCCTCATGGAAAAAAATAACAGCAACGTGCCATGCTCAAAGCAGGTAAATACTTGCATGTTTTCTGTTCTTGATTTAGACTGCTGTTATTTATTAATTATATTTACTAATAAAATAGAACAGTTTCTAACTAATGGGTATTAGTCACCTTTTGGAGACTTTCCCAAGTCTTCTTTTTCTGATTTTATTATCACCCACTCTTTTTGAAAGATGGGTTAATACTTTTGCCTCTATTTTTTTCTGTCCTTTCTGTTAGTTCCACACCCTTTGATTTATCCAGTTCAGTTTATATTTACAAAACCAGTAAAAATGGTCCCCCAGCTCAGTCATAAACTACAGTTATACTCTTTCCTTTTTAATACACGTTGCCTTGGGAAGCATACTGCTAAACATCGTTTGTACTGCATGCAATAGCTGTGGCATATCTCATTTTACATGTTTTGCCTTTTTTTTCTGACTGACATTTACTTCATAAATAACATCTCTTTATATTTTTAAATAAAAATGTAATAACTAGTTGCTGCCATTTGCTTATGGAAGTGTTTCAAATCTGTATTTTTCTGCTTCAGTACACCAGGAGAAAAAAACGCCTATGTTAAAAGGAGCCTGAGCAAGTATTTGCTCCGTGATACTGAAAGTACAGAGCCAGTTTACTGGGAAACATCATTATCTGTTCTTGCTATATTGCGTCTGTCAGATATTGTATATAAAGAGAGGTGCAGAAGCAACCTCTTAGAGAAGCTTTTTTTTCCATTAAGTTGTAGATACTGGGAAGCCACAGGTTGTCTTTGTGGCTACAAGAAGCATTATGGGTGGCTACAAGAAGCATTATGGGTGGCTACAAGAAGCATTATGGGTGGCTACAAGAAGCATTATGGGTGGCTACAGCTTGGACAGTTGGAATTACTTCTCAGTGTATTTTCTGATGTATAGACTGCGCTTTGGAAAAGCTGTGCTGAAGGATGCACAGCCAGGGAAAGCATTTTTGAACAAATAGGTGTTGTTAATGCTGTTAAGCATCTAGGAAGGCATGCATAAGCTATAAATCTCAGTCAGTATTTAGAAAAGAGCTTATGCTTTTAATTTTTATCTTATGGAATTACCTGCAAAAGAAGGAATTTGATCAGCTTTATGGACAGGAAAGCAGTGTTACTACCACATGATGGTCAGAGGTTTGGGGATTTCTTAAGGATATGTGGCATGGAACATGTTTAAGAAAGAAATCATCTCAGCTGTAATTGTTCTGTTATAATAATTATTTACCTTCAGAAGGAAGCATAGCAAACACATGTCCATCTTGTGTGCCTTATACCAATTTACTGTTTAAGTATGGAGTCCTGCTTCTAGATATTATCTGTACCTTGTAATAGTAACAGCAGTTGTGCCTCAGTGTGTACTGCTTTCTAAGCAGTGCGCTGCATTCTCATACTTTGGCCCTATTTGTGTAGAATTCATGCCTTGTCATTTTCAGTTGCCTTTGAGCCACTGCCCTATTTACCTATGTGTAAAACAGGATTCCTATCTTGCCAGCACCAGTGGGAAACCTGGTTACTGACTGAAGTACCTAGAAGGCAGTGCTGAGGTACTACAGAGTGCAGAATATACAGCTCTCTGATGGCAGTGGACAACTGCAGCACTCTAATTTACAGATTATCCCTGCAATAAAGGATGATTACAAAGAAATCTACACTGTGTCAGTTGTAAAGCTGTCTCTCTGACCCAGCTGGGATTCATTTTGAACTAATTTTATTGCTTTGCATATGAAATTTTTTAATTAAATGTCTGCAATTATTCAGGAGACAGTGAAATAAATCAGAAATGGGAAAACCTAGATAGGGATCAATGAAAGGTACTCCTGAGAGCTGAGCCATTTTGATTCTTGTTCCAGCTACATTTGTTCCATGCCGGAATCAACCTGTAAAACACTTCTGAGCTTGTTTAAAATTCAGACTAAGGGCTTCAGACTAAGGACTCCATAGCTTATTTAGCACTGCTAGTTAGCATATCCTTCAAGCAGACTCCTACTTCAGTTTCCACAGAGTGTTCCTAGTGCATCCTGCAATGCTGGGCAGGTTCAGTTTATCTGTACCAAGTGCTTTGCATATGGAAAAAAGCATATTATCCAGGATATATACTTCACTCTGTAAAAGCTATATGTATTATAATCATGCCTTCACAACAAGTCTGTGTCATTGCCCAGAATGCATAGGTTTCTTGTATTTTCATTACAGGCTTTAATAATAACTCTTTTCAGTGCTGTTTGGAGTATCTTTAACTAGTAGTTGTTGGACCAGCCGTTTAGATTGTTCTCATTTCTTTAAAACCCAGTGGTATTCCAGTATGCACTAAGCACCAAAAAATCCTCAGCTAATTAGTTAGTCTTACCAAAGCCCATCATGTGTTTCTTCTTGCTTCGCATTAGGAAGGAAAGAAGAACACGTGAGGGGGAAGGGGCACAGCAGGAGGAATTTTGGTATTACTCCAGAGATGAAGATAAGCGAGTATTAGCCATGTTTTGCTTCTGTTGGTGGCTGGTTTGGTGTGAATGCCATAATTCAAAGGTCTGTTACAATTCTTGTAGTATTAATGTGTTTCTGGTTGGTATGACAGAGAACAGATAAAAGTTCTGTAAGTTTATGTATTTTGTTCATGATTTGTATTCTGTTGTATGAGTTTTAAGAATTTCATATGCAGTATACTGCCAATAGAACTTGTGTTTTAATTTGAAATCTTATGAGTTGAGTAATGAGTCCTTATTGCTTTAAAAGGTAATTCTGGGGATTTTATAATTAATAAATGTATTTAAAAAAACCTAAACAAGCATAGTCCATGGACTGAGAAGGAATTTCTTTAGCTATTTCCCTATGTGATTTACTGTGATAGCTCAACAAAATGCCTGAGGAATCACTGAATCAGAAATCTCTGAGGAATCATTGATTTGGACCATAGGCCTGTGTATCACAAACAGATCCTCATATGAAGTCTGTGCTTTTGCTGTTATGCTGCCTTTGAGCTCCTGGTTTGCCTTCAACTTTTGTTCACACAATTTCATTGAAGTAGATCAGGGTACCAGTCATTTAAATTGCGTTACTCTTTAGTTATCAGTCTTCCTGTGTTTCCTTTACAAATGCCTTTTGTAGTGATTAATTCTACTTTTAAATCAACTATTCAAAATACTTAATGGTGTAATGCCACTGACATCCCTGTAAAGCCTTGAACAGTGCAAATGTGTTAGGGTTTTACCTGAGCAGGCAGCTAACCCCCATAGAGCCACTTGCTCCATGGTGGAATTCAAAGGCTAAAAGTGAGAAAACCTGTGGGTTGAGATAAAGACAGTTTTACAGGTAAAGCAAAAGCAGAGTGTGCAAGCAAAGGAAGATATTTGTTCACTACTTCCCATGGGCAGGCGGGTGTCCAGCCATCTCCAGGACAGCAGGGCTGGTCCACCACATGTAACAGTTACTTGGGAAAACAAACACCATCACTCTGAATGACCCTCTCTTCCTTCTTCTTCCCCAGCTTTATATGCATATGAGCATGACGCCACATGATGTGGGATATCTCTGGGGTCAGCTGGGGTCAGTTGTCCCAGCTGTGTCCCCTCCCAGCTCCTTGTACACCCCCAGCCTGCTGGCTTTGATGCTGTGTAAGCACTCTACAGCAATAGCTAAATCATCAGTCTGTTATCCACAGTTTTTAGCACAAAGCCAAAGCACCATAAGAGCTACTAGAAAGAGAATTAACTCTATCCCAGACAAAACTAGTACAGTATGTTTGAGTCCCAGTGAAGAACTTATTGTTCACATTTGCCAATTAGCCAGTTCTTCATCCATTTAGTATTATTTGATCTATTGCATGATGCTAATTTTACAAACTAGTTTGTGCCGAATGTCAGCAAAAATGAAGTCGATTCATTTAAAATTCTTAGAATAATTTCTAGTCTACCTCTAAAACTAGCTACTTAAAAAGAACATTTTTCATTAAAAATGTGCTTGCTGACCTAAATGGCATTATAATTAATTAATTTCATATCTGAGTTTAATTTCTTTGATAGAATCTGATTTGTTGACTTAACCACGTGTAATCTGTGGGTTGTCCTGACTTCCATTTCGGAGTATTATGTTAGTTTTGTGGCTCTTCAGCCTTTTTACTTATTTTGTTTTAAGCTGAAGTGTCACAATATAACACACTCTGTCCTACAGATTTCTCCTGCCAGTTTCATTCCCATGTACTTAGAATGAAATAAAGTATGCTTCTTTCTTAGAGAAGCAGCAGTTTGTCTCAGTCTAATACTTACACTTTGTTTATTCTTATATGAATTAAGTGATTGTATTGTGCTAACCTTACATTCAATTTTATAGAAGACTATCTATTTCTCGTTCCTGGAGACAGTAATGAAACTTTTTCAGTAGACATGTCTTGTCCATTAGCTCTCAGAAAAAGCAATGTCATGAATATTTTATTACCTGCGGTGGAGTTGCAGGGGGTTGGAGGCTTGTGTGTGTGTTTTGTTCTTTCCCACCGTATGTGCTCCAAATCAATAAAATATCCAAATAAATAAAATATTGTGGAGAAAATAACTTTCCTGAAGCTGTCAGGACTGTTTTAGCAAGGGAAATCCTAGAATCTCTGAATCACAGCATCAGCTGGACTTTTAAGGCAGCAGGAGGTCAGCTGTGTATAAGCTTGCTGATAGTGTTAATCTACTACCCTAGACCTAAAGAACTAGAGCAGCAACCATTGTAGGGAGGGCTTCACCAGAAACCAAGGTGCTGGGACATCTGTGGTTACTGGGGAGAGAAGTCAGGAGTCTGTAGAAGCTACCAAAACAGGCAAAAACTTCTGAAGTGATATAAGGTGTTCACACCAGAACTGGTGTGAACTGGAAGTGGCCAGGAACTCCAAGAAGACTTTGTTTGGTTGCTTTGGTTTGGCCTGTGGGGGTTTTTTGTTTGTGGATTCTTGTGTTGTTTTTTTTTGGGGGCAGTGGTGGTGGTCGTCTTAGTATTGATTAGGAAAACTCTTTTGTATTACAAATAAAACTTGTGCACAAGCGTCTCAACCAAACTGCAGGTAGCAACATAACTCCAGTTCAAAATGAGAGGATGAGTGGTGGTTGGAGATGAGTTTTACCATAGATAACATGCAGCCATGGCCCCCTTTGTGTCAACTTGAAGCTACACATAAGAGTCCAGTTTGGAAGCCGATCGAGCTGAAAACTGTTTGTTTTCCTCCTCTGGATTAATGTTCAGCTGGATCAGTTATCTGACCTGCCAGACTTGAGTGGGGACTGCACAAGTATTCACAGTGGAACAAGAGGGCAGGTGGGGAAGGTTTCTTTGTTACACTGGAGTATGGATTTAGGTTGATTTGAAGTTGTTCATGGGGACTGCATCTTGAACATATAAAGAGATCAGTATAGTGATTTATTCAGTAATAATTAATCTTTAATTACCTTGAAGGCTTCAATAAAACATCACAAGAAGCACAGCTAAGTGCCTTAAGGTCCATCTTAAAAATGAATTTGTTTTTTGAATGTTCATTGGATTACTGGCAGGATGGGAATAGAGAACTGTAAAATCCAACATCAGCCAAGTGAGGTGAGCCTCCATGTGCTGCTTCTGTATGTAATGGGGAGAGAGAGAGGGTCTGCTAAAGGCTAACAGAACAGCTTTTATGGAATGCTGGTGGGAATCCAGCAGTCTCTTTCATCTGTGGGTTTGCAACTTACTTGTGCTAGGACTTAGGGGATGCATCTTCTAGTGCAGGAGCTAAACCTGAGCATTTGTTACAGTAATAGTGTGTATATATGTGTATTTATTCTTTTCCAGGTCAGGGAAGGCGAATCAATTACAAAGGCTTTCCCAGGATGCTGTTGTGCCTTGTGGTGCTTTCACCATGATGCTGTTGGACTCTCTCTGTTAGTAGGTCTCCTGGCCTGATGGGATACTCTCAAGCTCTGTCTTCTCTCAACAGAGAAGTGAAAATGTCACAAAAACCTAAGATGAACTTAAGAGGAAGTAGTTGGGAAAATGATCATTAAAAAGGCATCTGGTTTGTGTTGCAGTTCTGCAGTTGTCTGAAAACACTGAACAAAGTGCAAGTCCTGACTGTAATGATTTGTGCCTCTCATGCAGTTTTTGTTCCCCAGCAAGTACATTCTGGAACCTGTCATGCATGTTGTGTTCTTTTTTGCTAGGAACTGGATAAAGCGCTTCCTGTGTTAAAACCTTACTTTGTTCAAAAGCCAGAACTTGCTGGGAAGACAGGAACTGGTCTGCGAGTCACATGGCTGGGACATGCTTCTGTTATGGTGGAAATGGATGAACTTATATTCCTTACTGACCCCATCTTCAGCCAGCGAGCTTCCCCCACTCAGCTGGTGGGTCCCAAGCGCTTCCGAGGACCTCCGTGCACCGTAGAGCAGCTCCCCAAGATAGATGCAGTCATGATCAGCCACACTCACTATGATCACTTGGACTACAACACTGTAATGAGTTTGAATGAACGTTTTGGGAGTGAGCTGCGCTGGTTTGTTCCTCTGGGGCTGTTGGACTGGATGCAGAGATGTGGTTGTGAGAATGTGATAGAACTGGACTGGTGGGAAGAGAACTGTGTCCCTGGTCATGATGCGGTAACTTTTGTTTTCACTCCTTCGCAACACTGGTGCAAAAGGACTGCGATAGATGATAACAAGGTTCTTTGGGGCAGCTGGTCTGTCTTAGGACCATGGAACAGGTTTTTCTTTTCAGGAGATACTGGATATTGTGTTGCTTTTGAACAGATTGGCAAAAGGTTTGGACCTTTCGATCTTGCAGCCATCTCCATTGGAGCTTATGAGCCAAGGTATGAAAATCAAAATTTGATTAAAATACATAAATGAAGTTATATACTGATGACAAAAAAATGCACCCAGAAGTGCATCACTGGTGATGCTTTATTAAGAATGCATAATAGAAGGTAGAGGTGAAAGAAGGAAATTGCTGAGGTGAAAGGAGTGACTAAAAAAAAAGCAGGCAATGGGAAGATCAATCATAGAATCGTAGAATACCAAGTTGGATGGGACCTCAAGGATCATCTGATCCAACCTTTCTGGACAAAGCATGACCTAGACTAGATCTTCTAGCATGCTGTCCAACACTGGGGAGTCCACCAGTTCCCTAGGAGATTATTCCAAAGGCTGATTGTTTTCACTGGGAAAAATTTTCCTCTTTGTCCAGTTGGAATCTCCCCAGAAGTAACTTATGTCCATTACCATGTCTTCTCCATGTGACTCCTTGTAAAAAGGTAGTCTTCATCTTTGTAGCCACCCATTCAGATGGAGCTGAAATGTTTAGGGTACTTGCCTGTGTATGTGTGATGTACTTGAAGAGTTTTGTCCTCTTAAGCACAGCAAGGCTGAATCAGCTGCTTTTCTTCCATGAAAAACACTGAGTAAAAATCTGGAATTACTTTGTGGCTTTTATTCTGAGATACCATCACTTAATCCAGCCCACTTAATGTGTGCAATTTGCTGCATTTTACTCTTGCTTGAGTCTTTGCTGGTTTTGCAGCTTATCTGGAGATAAGGATGACTCCTTTGTATAGAGTGTGAAAGATCTGTTTAGGCATCTGGATCCTACTTATAATGGGGTATTGAAACTTTTAGGTGATAACACACACAATGCTGGAAGCAAAGCATGCATGGGCTGGGAAAGGAAGATAGGAATCTGAACAACATGGCAAAAATACGGTATCTTTTAGGAATGATCAGGTTTCCTCTTCTGCTTTCCCACTGCTCCCTTAGGCTGTCTTCTGAAGCACACACATTTTGGTGTGTACTGCTAGCATGAGTTTTTTTCAGGGATGGTTTTAAATCTATGGCCTTAACGCCTCAAGGCACTGGTAATCATAGAATCAACTAGGTTGGAAGAGGCATTTAATATCATCGAGTCCAACCATTACCCCAGGACTGCCAAACCTACCACTACACCTTGTCACTGATGGCGTCATCTACACGTGTTTTGAACACTTGCAGGGATGGTGACTCCACCATTGCCCTGGGAAGCCTTACTGTGTCCTTAGAATATTAAAAATATAGATCTGTTTGAAAAAACAGCCTGTTTGAAAAGGGGAGTGAAATACCTGAACTGCTGTTTTATGGATATGTTGGTATATTCCAGCTTGTTGATTTTGAGCATTCTCTATGTTGATCACACATACATGCATTGGTGTTTCTGGGTTTTGTTTGTTTGGTTTTAGATTCTTTGTAACATACCCAGTGAAAGTCAAAAAGAAATCTTGCACTGAACTAAGTGACACAAAAGCATTTACTTTGTGTTTTGATAGGTGGTTTATGAAATACCAGCATGTGGATCCTGAAGAAGCAGTAAGAATCCATATTGATGTTCAAGCAAAGAAGTCTGTAGCAATTCATTGGGGGACCTTTGCTTTAGCAAATGAGGTAAATTTCAACACTATAAATGAGTTCAGATTTCCTGAGCACATAGGCACTGATGAAGCTTTGCTCATGCAGTTTAAACTACATACCTGTAAATGTATACTTAAAGCATAATCTTGGCGTGAGTGAAAAGCTATTACTGTTTGTACTGTTATTCAGTACAATGCTTAGCTTTGCATAACCAATTACATAAAATATATCTATGGTTGAGATTAATTTGAAGTACAGAGTTATTAAAACAAATGTGGTGGGTTTCTGATATCTGACAGCTGAGCAACATGCAAGGTGGGGACACGTAGGCAATATGCAGGCAGTAAGAATTGCATGCCTGTATATCAGAACAGTATTTATTTAGTAAATAAATTGCATAGTATTTTTAACAGTAGATTTGTAGTTAAATACCAGCAATAACATGAAAAACCTGAAAATTCTGAGTTACTGATTTTTTAGAAACATTTTTCTAAACCACCCCTTCCATTCCCAGTCCCCAGTTGTAACAAGGAGGTTACCCAGGTACCTTCACAGTGACTAGAAATGCAGTGAGAAAGAAGTACCTGTATTTACTTTGACACACCTTATCTGGTATCTGGCTTCCAACTTTCTCTTTGCAGCAGTTGTAACACTTTATCTTCCAGTTCAGGCCTGATGCTGTTACTTCTGTTCATCGGGTGTGTCATGCATTCTTTCACTTGGATGCAACATTTTTAATCCACAGTGCTGCCAATGAGCTGTGTCACTCTTGCCCACAGTGCAAACACTGTTATGTATTTAGAAGCACCAAAACCTGGACGATTTCTCCCTGATAATGCCTTTTCTGAAAGGTAACAAATACAATGAAGTAACTTCAGGCCACCTCACAGAACTGACAGTAGTTTTTAAACAGTAAAGCTGACAACTTCGTTTTACTAAACGAGAGGAAGCGCCATCTGCTGACCTGCGACCTCTTCCTCCTCTGCCGTATTGGCTTCTTGAGGATCGAGGTCAACACGCTGAAGACTGAATTTTGGATGTCAGGTTGTGCCTTGCTAGTTACTCTGCAACTGTAAATGGGTATTCTTATAGTTTAAAAACTGAAAATGAACCCAAACATTTTAATTTGACAAATATCCTTCTCCCCCGTCTTAGATGTTTAAAATGTAATCTATTTCTTGCGCAGAGCAGTGATATTTCCCCTGCCCTGCCCCTCCTGCCCCCAAATGCTGCAGTGGTATCTTTTCTCTCATGTTATTCTCATTTTTCAGTATTACCTGGATCCTCCAGTTAAACTAAATGAAGCTCTTGAAAGATACGGCTTGAAAAAAGACGACTTCTTTGTCTTAAACCATGGAGAATCACGGGACTTGAGTACAAATGATGGGTTTGAATAACGAAACAATAGCAGATCCCTGTAAGCCCTGTTTGATTTGAGCTAGCAATTAATGTTACAAATATTACTAGGATGTACTTACAAAGTAGATTTTTTTGGGGGGTGAATTGGATTTGTAGATGCTGGGTTTGTCAGTTACAGAACTAAAACTTGCATACCAATTCCATGCTAAATTTCACTAATTATATTGTTTATAAATTTTGAGGTGATTGAAGAACTGGTTAATATGTAAAGTATTGTCCGGGAATAACTTGCAGTTTCAACTATTATGTACACCACTGATAAATTACTGGGGTTTCAGGGGCTTTTTTGAACTCTTCATCTTACCTGCAGCAGCAATAATAACCTCAGTGCAGGACATACTCTTAGAGTTAATGGCTGACTTGAACTAGTTTTTGTTCAAATGTCATCTCCCACTTGTTGGTCATTAATCTTAAGGTTATGCCCTGTACCTCGATAGCTTCACTGTATGTTTTGTGGGGTGGAGTCTTCCAATACAGCTGTGTTGTTAAGCACAAGCACAGTAAAAGAATTATTTTACTGACTGCTTCTACATTTTCATATACTGATGAACCACAAAAGCTGCATTTTACAGTGATCTAAAGAAATGTGCCTTTCAGAGATAGACATAGTTTAATATTGCGTCACTCATGTAACACTTAACTGCTGGCCAGAATATTTGTTTTGTCAGTGTTTTCAAGTTAGGCCTGAACGTGTCTAAAGTCATTTTCTTGTTAAATGCAGTACATGGAATGGAAGAATCCCTTAGTGGCACTTGTCTTTGCATTGACTCAGCCTATTACTAAGTACTTTTAAGTGAAATATCTTGAGCAAGGGCTGTGGTATTTTTTTTCTTACGGCTTCCCTGTAATTTTTAAGTTGAATGAGAGATGACAACATTGCTCACTATTGTAAAACTTGGCTTCATGTATCTGAATCAAATTGCCATGCTAATTTACAGAATTAAAGCCTATTATTGCCAATAAAAAGGGTTGTTATTCTCCTTCATTATTCATTGGCAAATGATTTTTCTGTCGATGAATTGTTTAGGTCTGTGGGGGATGTGTATTTTTTTTGTTCTTGCTGTGCATTACATTTTCTGTTCATAATCCTTGAATCTAAGTAAAAAGACACATTATTTCCCTGCTATTTAAAAACATTAACTTCTAGCAATCAATTTAAACCAGTTAATCAGATTTCATACTAGGAGCAAACAGAAGGACTCTTTTAACTGTTGGGCAGTGCTACAAGTCTTACAGATCTTAATACCAACAAAAAACAGCACAAGGAGGTAAAGATCCATTAGACCAGTTCATGCTGAGAGAGGGTTCAGGAACAAAGGGCTACACTTACACGTAAGAAAATGTAGCTTATATTCCTTTGGTGAGATTCATATTTGACAAACGTCAAGATTTCTTTATTTGAAAAGGTTATTCTAATATGGCCTAGATGTACTCACCAGAATTTGTTCATAACTAGTTTAAAACTACTCTCAGTCATTTGGTGTTCATTTTGGGAGGGTATTTCAGGTGAAGTCTCTACTGGGCCTCTTATTTACACAATAGCGTCAATAACAAATTGGATAATGTAATGCATCTCATGTTCATAATACTGTGGAAGACACTAAGCTGTGCAGGATGCTTTGAGTACTGTGAAGGGTATGGGTAAAACTGAAGTGTTTTGTTTGTTTGTTTTCCTGTTTTCAGAAACATCAGTAGATTCTTCTGTAAAATTCTGTACTTTAAAAAGAATGAAAGTGAAATACAGAACACAGATGAGCAGCCACAAAGCACAGAAGTACTGACTTATCAGAGTCAGAGACTAAATGTCAGTAATGGCATACATTTCAGTTTGGATCCATTCACTCACAGCATTTATATGTAGAATGGTGTCTCTTACACTTGGCTTGGTGCTGGTAAGAGTGCATCTAGCGTGTGAGATAAGAAAGTGAGACATTCTGGTGCGAAGACACTTTGGAGAGCCTTGCATGATTTCAAAACATTAACAGTGTTGTTCTATGAAGAAAGCAGTTACTGTAACAAGGTTTCATGTACTTTTAGAAAAGGGGACAGTGGATACTTGTTTCTCTCAGCTGTCAAAGGATAATTTAATTATCAAAAGGATGATATCTGAAAAACAACTTTTTAGGTCAGAGAACATGGAGAGGGACATCTAAACATCTTCATTGCTGAGCTTAAGAAAACACATATGTATCAGCTATACCTAGAACAGACTAGTCCAGACTAGTCTAAGTTCTTGTCAGAAGAGAGAGGTGAGATTGGTAAATCTTTGTGCCTGACCTAGCATTTGGTT
Source organism: Psittacus erithacus (assembly GCA_009867235.2). Classification (NCBI taxonomy): domain Eukaryota; kingdom Metazoa; phylum Chordata; class Aves; order Psittaciformes; family Psittacidae; genus Psittacus; species Psittacus erithacus. The sequence goes on along the minus strand of WYDI02028227.1, from coordinate 11,581 downwards.
TTCTTTGTTAAATACAGAAGCAGAAAAAATATAGATCTACAGAAAGTAGCAAAGCATTGTTAACTTGCTTATTCCAAAATGAACAATGGTTTTGGAGCAGTGGGAAAGAGAAAGGGAAGTTCAGTGTCAATGCAGCAATTGTTAAGAGTTCTGACTGGGAATCAGGCCAACTTCTGTTTCTGTCTTGATTGTGTTCCTGATGAGGTAAAACTACCCAGGTAGATGAATTGGATACATGTAGCTTTACCCTCCTATCGATCAGGGTGTGTTGTATTATCAAGGTCACATTTTTCTTGCAGCTTTAGCTATTTGCAAAGTTGCCCACTGAAAATAAATATCTATTGAATTTCAGAAAGAGGCAAGTAATAGTTCAGTAAGAGCAAATTGGGTACAGTAACGTGGCAAGGTGAAGCATCTGGTAAGAGTATAGGTAATACAGCTCTTAAAAATGGCACAAGGGTAGAAAGCTTATTTTCTAGCCTTTATAGCTGACACTTCTTACTTGCTCTATGATGCGCTATTCAAGAAGCTTTAAGTGTCTTAGTTTAGTACAAAGTATTTTCTAGTACGTTTTATCTTCACCAGTGAAACTTCCTTCAGGTTCTTTTACATGATGTTTGTACATTCTCCACTTCATTTTGGATTGATGACTAAAACTTTATGGGGGTCTTACTCTGATGATGTTCCAGTTGTAGAGAAAAAGGAGTAAAACTCCCTAAGGAAAACTGGCTCAGGGGCTGCTACAGGACAAGAAGCTGATGTGAAAATGTGGATGATACTGCTCTAGTATAGACTTTTTTAAATAAAGGTAAGAATGTTGAATTGCAGTTGCAGGTAAACTTTGACTCATAACAAAATATTCTGAAAAATATGTATGCTTTCCTTAAAGTGACAATTTTAAAGCAAGATAAAATTCTTTTGCTTTTATTCAAGTGTAAAAACCTTGATGGTTGTGGCTGATTGCACTGCAGTTTAGCTAAATGGGACAGCTGCACTAAGTATACGAGAACATAGTTTCATACATTCTGTGTAGGTAAGGTGAAAAAACACAGGCTGGGGAACTTCAATAAGCAATTTGCATTGCAAATACTAGTTTTGTAGGAAGCTGATGCTAGTTTGACATTGGTTTTATTTATTATTTTCTAAGATTTGCCTGCCCCCATTTAGTAGATGTCAGATTAATAAAATGTAAATGCCTAATCTCTAATTGCTGAACCTTCAATGCATCCTTCTATAAAGGTATTTATTCAACAGCTGCAAACACAGTAACAAAAATTCTGTATGACACTGAGAATATTTTAGTTTCTCCATTTCAAATGTTCACTGTACATCTGGAAGTTCATGTTTTAAACTATTCCTCCCCCTTGTGTACATGTACCAGCTGTCCAGTGGTTTCTCAGTATTAAGCTATTGCTTTTATCTTGTTCATTAAAAAAATAATGTTATGCTCTATTAAATACATTGAATTCTCTTTTGTAGTAACTGGTTTGCCAAGCTGAGAAAGTTTGGGCTGTTCAGCCTGGCGAAAAGAAGCTGCAGTGAGACTTCATAGCAGTCTTCCAGTATCTGAAGGGGGCCTATAAGGATGCTAGGGAGGAACTATTCATAAGGAACTGTAGCGATAGGACAAGGGGTAATGGGTTCAAACTTAAACGGGAAGTTTAGATTGGATATAAGGAAGAAGTTCTTTACTGTAAGGGTGGTGAGGCACTGGAATGGGTTGCCCAGGGAAGTTGTGAATGCTGCATCCCTGGCAGTGTTCAAGGCCAGGCTGGACAGAGCCTTGAGTGACATGGTTTAGTGTGAGGTGCCCCTGCCTATGGCAGGGGGGTTGGAACTAGATGATCACAAGGTCCTTTCCAACCCTAACTATTCTATGATTTGTGCCTAATAATATGGTACTATTTAGTATTTTTAGGGGTGTTTTATTGTTGCTTGTTGGGGTTTTTCATCAGGTCAGTCTGTTCTTTTTAAAAAAGGAATCACTACTGTGTTAATATCCTCACAACTTGCTCTTTCACTTCTGCATCAGGGTGATGCAACAAAGATGCCAGTTTCTGAGCAAATGCAGTAGAGTCCCCACAGAGTGTAAAGAAAATGGAATTTTCACTGTATTGGTCCATGGTGCCATCTTTGTTGTTCACATGCTTTTTCAAGTTTGCTGCAAACACCAGGGCTCTAAGCAGAATATCTCTGTTTGTGCAGATGTCAAGAAGTAACAGCAATGTTGGCACCTAGGATACACAAGAAATATTCTGCACTTAATCACCAGCACTAAGTACATGCAATTTATCTAACTTACAAAAAATGAAACTAAAATAAATCTACACCTAAACCATCAAAACCAGAAACCCTGTCAAATACCAGAACTCCATATGCTGTGAAAACAACACCAGAAACTTGCCCAGCATGCACATTTCCTCTGCGAAAGGACTGGGTTGTGCATCACAGGCTAATAAATGCTTTGTATGTTCCATCTGCAAAACACAGCTGTCTGGAAAAAACATGTTCCATCATCAAACATGGCTGTCTGGAAAATTCCCATTTGGAAAAGAAGGTCTGCTTTCCCCCTTGATGATGTTGCATTTGAGACAAGGAGGCACAAAAGCACAAAATGTAATCAGTTCTAAGTTAGGTTGAGTTTGATGGCTTTGTAATGGAAAATAACTGAGGTGCTTGAAGGTAGCTGACATAGTTTTAGGTCCTTAGGACCTTAGTACAAAAAGTGTAAGAAAAACAAAATAGAAAAACAGGACCTGGGGATGGGGAGTATCTGGGACTAGCAGATGTCCAGGATGGGCACAGTTTAACTGGTAAGTAGAAGGACAGGATGATTGCTATGTTCGTGGTGTTAATGGACCCATTAGGCTGGTGTAAACATCTACTGGGGAGTATCTGGGACTAGCAGAGGTCCAGGATGGGAGCAGTTAAACTAACTGGTAAGTAGAAGGCCAGGATGTTTGCTATATCTGTAATGTTTATTAAGCTGGTGCTTCAAAGACTGCCAGTAGTGATGAAGATTGTTGGAAGAAGTAAATGACCCTCAAAGACCACCATCACATTTTTGTATGCATGCGGGAAACTTTCTGGAAAATGATGTAATTCATGCGTAGCCTCATGAATACGTATATATGCCCAGTGACTATATAAGGACAGCTTGTGTAGCAATACGGAGACACACGTTAGGAGGAGCTAATCCCCCGTGTCTCCCAGCACCGCAATAAAGAATACCTGCTTGTCAACTTTAAAACTGTTGGCGTGTTTGTTCCTGGAGTTTTCTCCGAATCACTTTTGCCCTCTGCAGTGCTCTGAATGTTTTTGTTAGCACATCTGATAAATGAGAAAAGGATACACTTTTGACAGGACTGAGTATTTAGCTACCCTAATCTTGCTTTAATAATGAGAAGCCAATAGTATCTAGACAAGCTTTGCTCACAGCAGATAGCTAGCTCAAAAATAAAAGACAGTGCATGTTTTAAGGAAGTTACTTTGGGAGGAAGATGCAGCATCATTTCCATCCCTGACTCTGTTTTGATATGAGGAAACGATATGAAATATAAACCTGTATGCCAAGGCCAGCAATAGTCAATGTCAGATATAGTTCTGCAGAAAGATTTAAATCAACGCACAGGTAAAGTCACTTATAGTGCTCAGAAACAACATTTTTATGGCTGCATTTAAGTAAAAGAGTGGGGGTCTCAGTGGAATTTGGTTACAGTGGAATCTGGTTAAGTACAGTGTGTTAGCCATAGAAACAGCTGCTGAGAAGGCTCATTTCAGCACCGAGTGTATCTGATGTTTGTACCTGGTCTTCAATCTACATGCTGACTGCATGTCTGGAAATGAGACTTTGGGTACTTTGCATATAAAAGTTCATGGTACTACCACCTCTTTGGTGCAAGGGGAAGATGACAACAGGCTTCTGCAAGTTCTGGATTGATTATCTGGATGGTACACAGGAGGCAGGACCAACTGTCCCCAAGCGCATAGGCCCTGTGACTCTCCCTCTGCACATGCAGTATCTGTATTACACTAATCTCTGGAAGAAAGCTACCCTGTGAGAGAACGCACACTTTGAGCTATTAATCTTAACCTGGCACTGCCTAGGATTTTACCTTGGAGTTGCATACATATTTCTAATACATTAAAATTCTTCTAGTGCATGCAACACACCTACATGCATATACGTGTAGAAATGCTAAAAACACAGTGAAAGAGCAAGAACCTTACTTGACCTCTGAGAAGATATCTTGTCATGGCTGGGTTTGCAGATAAGTTCACAAGTACTTTCAAAACTTGAATCTGAAATGAGGAACACACAAGTTTATTGCAAGCTCCAAAACCAGTGAGTACAGCAGTAGTGGCCACCAATAATACCAGCGTTGATTCAGAGAGGAAAAGGTAGAATGGGTCAACTAACATCATGAGTTGTGATTTCAGTCAAACTGCTAAAGAGTCCTACAAGAAATCCGAAGATAGACTTTTTACAAGGGCATGTAGTGATAAGACAAGGGGGAATGGCTTTAAACTGACAGAGGGGAGACTGAGATTAGACACTACAAAGAAACTCTTTCCTACGAAGGTGGTGAGGTGCTGGCACACGGTGCCCTGAGAAGCTGTGGCTGTTCCCACCCCTGGCAGTGTTCAAGGCCAGGCTGGACGGGGCTTGGAGCAACCTGGTCTAGTGGAAGGTGTCCCTGCCCGTGGCAGTGGTTGGGACTGGATGAGCTTTAAGGTCCCTCCAACCCATACCATTCTATGATTCTATGATCTTGAATAAACACTGAATTTGATCCCTCTTTGAAGTTTTTCTTTCAATATTACAGTAGTTCATAAATAAGCACAGTTTCCCTCTGCAGTCACTGGGGTTGCAAGAGATGCAGTAAGCATAAAGGAGTAGAAATCCATAACTTGGGTTACCGCCGCCTGGCCGGTTTCCCTGGAGAGACTGAAGCATCAGTGAAGCCTTTCATACACACATTCTCCTTGCTTTTTGAGGCAGGCAATGTTTAGCGAGCAGGAGAGAACTCTGGAGTTGCTACAGCAAAGGCGTAGGACAAGAGCAGCGCACACAGCACTGCGGTGGTACAGCTGTAGCCCAATGGTTCTACTATTAAGATTCTCTTCCTCTCCTCTTTCTGTATTTACACTGAGAAAGCAATGTAGATCCGTATTTTACAGGTTTTGTGCACTACCTGCTATCATTGACGAGTATTTGATTTTCTAACCAGAGTCTAAACCATTTTATAAAATCAGTAAAACAGAGGTAAGTAAAGCAGCCTCACAAACGGTTTGTAACAGCACCTGTGTCCTTTCAGTTCCTTCTGAAAGCAAACGAAGCAGGCATGGAATTGAGCTTATCATTTTATGGTGGTATTCGCTGGTAACAGACATATTTGTCAACAATCGGAGTCCAGCTAGCTGCAGGTCTGAGTTCAGAGGAGCTGACTCAACGTTCCCACACACTTGTGTAATATATACCTGGGGAAAAAGAGAAGTCATCTTATTATATAAGCAGTGTACTAGCTACAGGAGTGTAAACATCTCTTGAATACTGCTGGCTGAACACATAACCTGATTAAGGTTCTTGGAAACAAGTACGTGGTTGCTTTGTTTTGAATACATTCAAACATTCTATTGCCATAACAGAAGCAGGTGTCACAGAGTTACGCTCCCTAACCTTCCTGAAGCATCAACTGCTCTGAAAACCCAAACTGCTTTGGCTCCATCTCAGAGGTGGCATAGCTGCTTTAAGGAGTTATTTAAAATAATCACAGCAGCTAGCATCTTCTTGAGAACAAGTTAAGGACAAGTCTTGGAATCAAATCCTTTCTTCTAACCACATGGCCCATTTACTAGAGTGTTCCTCCATAGGAACAGTGATGACAACTGACATTAACAAGTATTATTTACCAAATTTTCTTCTGGATATCAGTATACAACAAAACTGAGGGTCCTAACTAAGAAAAAAACCCTACTTCGCCTTTACCAAAGGAGTTGTTTTCTTCCTATATGCCTATATAAATACTTGCTGTTGGCAAGAACTACTTGAAAAAAAGTTCCTCTGTGCTAAAGATGCTACAAACTACCACAGAACCAAACTGCTTTTTTATGAAGCTCATGAGAAAACTAGGAAGAATCTTCAAATCTGCATCAGCTCGCTGCTTGGACACTTACTGGTCTACTTTAATCTGATAATGTTTAAAGTGGATGCTTTCTGATAGTTGGTCCTTTCACATCCATAGCATCCACTAAATTTACCAGTAGCATTTACAGGTTTTACATTCTTCTTTTAAGATGAAAGTATCACCCTGAAAAACTGGTCTCATACAAACCCAGAGGATCAATTACTGCTTTCTTCTGCCTTGCCTAAGAAGTCATGCTGAATTCAGTCTGTAGCCCATCCTGTTAAACAGCCACTGCTGATGTTCTAGGTATGTTTGGAAATCATCGTGCCTCACATAATTTTACTATAAACTTAGCAGCACAATCTCTGTTTCATACTGTTTCGTAAAAGCTGGACGCAAACTGCTTAGTTTCCTAACTGTCTTTTTAAAAAAGTAAGTGCCAGTGATGCAGTGGACTTTTAAGATATCCTTTGGGCCTTGGGACACACAGATCATCCAGATCTGCTGGCTCCTATGTCTGACATCAAAACATTTTGGCATCCTGGTTTGTATTTAACAAATATGCTGAAAGCCTTCTACTGTCTCCTGTGTCTTGATTACTTTGATTTTTCCCTTTAGGAAACTTACCTGTATCTCTTCCTGATTTTTAATATTCATACTCAAATTATTAAGTGCATTCAGTGCTTTTTCTTTAACTTTGGGAACGCAATCTGAGAGCATCCCTCCAATAACAGAAAGGCCACCCAAATTCCGGATTATATCCTGTAATGCAAACCAGATATTTAATAACATTTTAAAGATCCAGATTTAATGCTGAAGGCTTTTCTCAAAGTTTTCATTTTTAACACAAATGGAAGTGTGAGCGAAGACTTCCAGAATAGATTACTTTGTTTAAAGAGTTAGAAGATACTGGTTTATTGCTTCCACTGAAATTAAGAATAGTCCTGCTTAGGGCCAGAGTATTATTTGACATTATTTAACAAGGGCACAACACCTTCCTGTTTAAAATCTGGCCTGCAAAGCATGCTTAAAGCGTTTTAGATTATAAAGAACCAAAGGTAATTATTGCTTAATGACTTTATAGAACAGCTGAGCCAGGTCACAGTACCTAGAAGTCCCGACTGAACAGAATTTCAAGCTGCAGCTTTATATTATTACAGTAGAAGTTCTAAAACTGTATCTTTTCCATTAGACTTTATCTTTAAAAAGTCTTTCTCACTTAGACTCAAACCATCACTGGAAAAAACGTGTGCTGATTTCAAGAAAATTAAAAATGGGCCAATGTGTGTTTGGATTCAGTTACATTCTGAGGAATTTATATTAAGAACACAGTTTTAAGATGCCAGAATAGGCAGCTGTTGTAAGCACCATACAAAAAGGGCAGGGAGTTAAAAAAGGTGGACCTGCCCTGGAGGCTAAACCTTTACAAAGGCATGAAAATCTGCATCCAGCTTAAAGCTTTTCTACATCTTACTTACAACTGATTTGAAAAGACATGGATAGCTGGAAAGTTGCTAAGATGCAAATGGCATACAGCTTTGTAAAGATAATTAATTAAAGATAATAATTTGTAAAATAATTGCAATTATCTCAGTAAATTTCAGATCTGATCATATAGCCTTCTCCAGTTCAACTCTTTCATTAACCACAAGCAATAAAATATGTATTTTCAGTGCATTTAAAATACAGAACTCTGTACAGACTTTAAGTTGTACAAACATTAAGCTTAGATAAATTCTGTGAAGCTAGTAAATTCTATTATTTGGGCTAGCAGACATTGAGGCATAGACATAAAATGGATTTTAGAACACAAGCTATACAAGCTCTCAGTTCCATTTCCCTCTTCAGCAAAACAGCACCTCTCATCTTCCATGCTGACTGGTATTGAAATGTTGTTTTCTGCAGAACAATACTTACTTGATTTATAGAGAAGGCAGCACTGTTGCCGAGAGTGATTAAAGCTTGCTCATGAATTAATGGATCATCTGTGGCATGCAGCAAATAAGTAAGTTTCTGTAGAGCATCTGCGTCCACGGTATGGGTTGACACTGGAGGACTGTTATCTGTTGGCATTTAAAAATTAAATACTTCATACCAAGTTTGGCACATTTCACTTTGTTACTACTTAACATTTTTTACAATGCTGAGGTTTAGCTCCCAGTTGCAAGACACACTGTTCTAAGTCTGATTGCACCCACCTCTCATATTGTGACAAAAAGGCTGTTTTACAACAGCGAGACTTCTGTCCTTTTTCCTGAGTCCTCTGACTACTTCTTTTCAAAGTAGAAAATAAAAGGAATGCGTAATAAGAGCTTTAAGTACGTTACTCATTGGCTAATCAACAGCAAACCTCCCTTCCAAAATTATCAGGAATATTCACCAAACTTTACCTTTTTAACTTGTGTTCCCTGAACTACCATGTGGAAATCTACCTGGCCACCGCATGAGAACAAAACTTCTGACTTGCAGACTACTACTTCCAGAGATGATAACAAGGTTTTGTAAGCACCCTGAGGTCCTTTTGACAAAGCAAGAGCCACAATGCTAAGAATGCTGCCCATCACAGCATCACTCTCCCAACTGAGAAAGGCAGTTTCTGAGTCAAGATGATGTTATGGAGTCCCTGGCTTTGATAAAAGGCTGACACAAATGCCATCAAAGATCATTTTCAGCCAGGTTGGAGGCAGATCTATTTAGCTAGCTGAACAGCCTGAAGACCTAAGCTGTGACTACAAGAGTAGTCATAGTTGACTTGAGGTGACTTTGGAGAAGCTAACCAGTCCTTTATAATTCCATGTATTTGCTGCCACCATCTCACCAGGCAAACACCACAGCAATTCTAGAGGGAGGTCAAATGTAATTATGGTAATCCAAGAACTTGCTTGGAAAGCAAGATTTATTTTTTATCCTCATCTAAACACTTTGTTTAGCTCTGGATTACAGGGGAAACACAAATAGCTTTAATAACAGAACAGCAAATCAGCTTATTAAGCAAATACACTGACTGGAAGTACGCTTTAGGGGACTTTAAAGAAATAAATCAGTTTTTTCTAAAAATACAACATGCCCCAGAGGCCTTTAAAAACGCCGCCCGACTGCTGCTGCGGGAGGGCCACCGACCAGCGCCATATGTCCCTCACACAGCGGGCAGGGCCGCCCCCGAGGCCTCCGGCGGGCAGGAGCCCGGAGCCGCGCCCCTGAGGCGAGGGCAGGGCCCCGGCGAAGGCCAGAGTCGGGCTCAGGCCCCACCCGCAGCCCCGCCCGCCCCTCACCTGGCGGCGGCCCCCGTGTCGCCCCGCCCGCAGCCCTCGGCCCCCGCCGGCCGCCCGCCGCCAGGCGCCACAGGCAGTAGCAGGCTCCCGCCCCGAGCACGAAGGCCGCCGCTCTCGCCGCCACCGCGCCCCGCGGCTCCCCCATGGCCGCGGCCCGGCTGCCCGCCCGCGGAAGCCTCCGCCCCATCCGGCGCCGACTTCCGCCCTTCTGCGGCGGGCGCGCTGCGCTGCTGAGGTCGGCCCGAGTCGCTGGAGGGGCGGCTCTAGTATGCATCCTTCTGTGGAGGGGAATGAACGTGCGCTTTTTCATGGCTACTAAGCCATTTATAAGTACATTAGTTAGACCACACACAAGCTGCTCCTTAAACAGTTACAGTGTTTTAAAAAACACAGCAATATGTTAAAAATACACAGGCTGGAAATGCTTGCCTCGGGGTTACATGAACCTGCTGGCAAATCCCCACCCCGCTGGTGCTGCCTGTGCTCATTCTCTTTAAATCCGAGCTCCAGGGTACGATTTCTCAGCTGCTGCCCGGTCGGACATCCCGCACCGCAGATGTGCGGGGCCTCCCCGGCACACACCGGAGGCGGCAGCAGCAAACGCCGGCAGCGCTCAGCTCTGCTCCAAGCCAGGCTGGTGGGAGCCAAAACACCGGGATCCTGGCTCCAATCAAGTAGTAACGGGCAGATGCATCCCTCTCTGCCCCTCACCACCCTAAAGCCCCTCCACCGCTCCATGCCCGCTCGGCGCGGAGCGAGCAGTGGCTGGGGCGGACTCTGTCCCCCGCTACCCCGCCGGCGGCGGGAGGGACCGCGAAGCTCTTGGGCAGCTCGCGGCTGCGGCCCCGTTGCTATGCAACCGCTGCCAGAGCGTCCAGCCCGCCATGGAGTCCCTCAGGACGGCGAGCCCCGAGCTCCGAGCTTACTTCAGCCGCCACGACCTCCTCGACGTGTACGAGGTATCGGCGGGCAGCTGACACACCGCGTCCCCCGCTGCAGCGAGCAGCGGCCCATGGCCACCCCCGTGCCCGCCGGGACCCCTGGCCTGCGCACCGCTGTCTGCGGTCGGCGCTGTCCAGAGCGCCATGGCCGCCCCTGGCGGCCCACCGCCCCGCCGGAGGTCATTCTGGAAGTCAGCCTGGTCCCCACTGGAGCCAGTGGGATCACAGACTCCCCGGTACCATTGGTGGGAGGGAGCCCTCTCCCCGCTCAGGGGTTCCCCTGATCCCTCAGCAGCTCCCTAGAGGCGGCTCGTTGGGTCCCTCAGCCTTGGCCGGGGTATTTCACGCCCTGATGCTGGGCTCTGCTGGCACGGGGCATGTTTTTGTTCCGCTCCTTGTGTTAATGGTTTGCTTCAGTTTGTGAGAACTGTAAAGATAGAGCAAAGATAGAACAAGGTAATTCCACCTCTTATTCCTTACTTAAACTCAAATTGTGACTGAAATGATAGAATCAGCTCGGTTGGAAAAGACCTTTGAGTTCATAAAGTCCAACCTTCACCCCAGCGCTGCCAGGTCCATACTAAACCATGTTACTAAGGGCCTCGTCTGCACGTCCAGGAATGGTGACTCAACCACTTCTTTGGGCAGCCTGTTTCAGTGCCTGACAACACTTTTGCTGAATAAATCTTTCCTAATAATCTAATCTAAACCTCCCCTGGCACAACCTGAGGCCGTTTCCTCTTGTCCTATCGCTTGTTACTTGAAAGAAAAGACTAACACCCACCTTGCTACAACCTCCTGTCAGGCAGTTGTAGAGTGGTAAGGACTCCCTTGAGATTCCTTTTCTCCAGGCTGAACAACCCCAGTTCCCTCAGCTGCTTCTCATCAGACTTGAGCTCCAGAGCCTTCACCCGCTTCATTGCCCTTCTCTGGACCCACTTGATTCAGAGAAAACTCCAGGAACAAACTTGCCAACAAAGTTTTCCAAGTTCACAAGCAGGTATTCTTTATTACGGCGCCGGGAGACACGGGGGGATAGCTTCTCCTAACATGTGTCCCCGTACTGCTACACAAGCCATCCTCATATAGCTACTGGGCATACATACATATTCATGAGGCTACATATGGATTACGTCATGTTCTAAAAAGTGTCCCGCATGCGCACAGAAATGTGGTAGTGGTCTCTGAGGGTCGTTTACTTCTTCCAACAATCTTCATCACTTCTGGCAGCCTTTGAAGC
>WYDI02028226.1:10682-61334 GCA_009867235.2 Psittacus erithacus | reverse complement strand
ATCTCTTCTCTGCCCAGCCTGTAGCTGTGCCTGGGATTGCTCTGACCCAGGTGTAGGACCTTGCACTTGGCATGGTTCAGCTTCATAAGGCTGACATCAGCCCCCCTCACAAGCATGTCAAGGTCCCTTTGGATGGCGTTCCTTCCCTCCAGCGTATCAACTGAACCACACAGCTTAGTGTCATTGGCAAACTTGCTGAGGGCACACTCAATCCCACTGTCCATGTCACAACAAAGATGTTGAACAGGATGAGAATAAGCACAAAGGCCATCTCTCAAGAAGTTTATCTTCACCAAGAAGAGGTAGGCAACCTTTCTATTTCTAATTACTTTGAATCTATAAACACGTAAAAAGCCCTCTCTCTCTTCCCTCTCTGCTCATTCACCAGACAAGAGAGGAAAGCAAGTAAGCACAATAAGAGGAGTCTAGATGGCACAGTCAGGCTGTGTAGTGCAAATGCCATGTGCTGTCCTGGAGTCCCTGGGCATTGCAGATGGAGCCTGACTGGCACAGCTCAGCTTTTATCTTGTACCTGGGGGTTTCATCCATGCTGAAGAGGCAGTCCACCTCCTGCTCTTGCACAAGATAAAAGCAAGGCTCAGTCAATGAGATGCTCAAACCTGCCCTGGTACATAGCCCTGTGCAGGGAGGCAAGAATGAAGAGCTGGGTTTGGCAGGGTGTGAAGACAGCAAGAGTGCTGTTTCCCAGGCAGGAGAGCTTGGGAGGCTTCAGCCCCCATTAAGGTTCATTGACCATGTAGCTAAAGCTCTCTGAGGAGGCATAAGAGATGCAGAGCTGACTGCTAAAATGCAGCCTGCTGTGAAGCATCACAAGGATTTACATGTAGATTTTCATTGGAATTGAGATGTATTTGTTTAATTAGCACCGCTGTAACACAGGCTTGGATAGAAAAGCTTCACTGGGGAGTCAGGTTAACATGGAGCTGGACTCTGGGTACCCCGGGAGAACAGGCTGCAGCTGAAGCGCCTGCTGTGCTGGGACAGCTTGATCACTTCTGCACCAGCAACCAGGAGAGACTTTCCAATGTGGTGCCTAGCAGGGCAATCAGCTCTTGGCTTTGACAGGAGATGCTTTAGCCTGAGGAAGAAAAGCTAGGGGCAGCCTGCAATCCCAGCCCAAGTGTGGCAGTAAGCAGAGGTTTGTCACCAAAAGCAGCATATGTCACTCAGTTGAGTTAAATGAGGCTTAACATAAAAATAGTCTGCTTTCCCAGCCTGTCTTTCATCTGCCTGAAGACACCACAACCAAAGTAGGAGCAGGAGCAAAATGTGAGTGCCCTCCATCCTAGCACTGATGTGCCAACTGCCCCAACCTCTGGAACCTTGCAGAAGAAAATAGGGCATCTACTCAGCCCTGCTGGCAGAGCAGTGGGATGCCTGGGTGCAGCTGGTGAGGGGCACTGATGGCAAGGAGCTGTTGAGGGACATTGAGCGTAAGGAACACAGCCAAGGCTGGGAAGAGGAAGGAAGGCAGTTCATATGGAGGTGGAAGCACTGATGGGACCAGGCAAAGGGCAAGGGACATCAGTCCTGAATGGCTGGTGCCTGCTGGCTGTGGGATGAGCACTGAATCTTCCTCCAGCCATTTACAGGGCACAGCAAGGGGACAGTGACCTTCCCTGGCCACCTTGAGGGAGGACTTGGGTTTCTGCAGGGGCCCGGTTTCCATGCTGACTCCTGCAGAGGGCAGGAACGGGCAGACAGGTCGTCTTGCCCTGAGGGTTTTAAGTAATGAGGCAAGATACGCCAGTGAGCTCAGTGATGGATAGAGAGTGGCATTAAATGGGACTCAGTGCCTGTCTTTATCTTGTCTTTACCCATCACAGAGCAGGGTGAACTGAATGCTGAGCACTGGGGCCTTGGGAGCTGTTCCCTTTGTGGGCTGGGGGCAGGTAATGCCAGCAGCAGAGCCCAAGAGGGGTTGGGAGCATCACAGACCCCACGCCCTTCTTTACTCCATGATGGTCTGGAAGCTCCCTTCTGAAATGAAATGTGTTTGGAGGTCTTGTTGCTCAGGATGAGTAAAAACTGAATCATGAGTGTTCTTTTTTGAGAATTTTGAAGGCAAATCAAACCTAGGGGTTTGGGGTATTGTTCTGAGTCATTCTGTCTCATCACACAGAGCTAAAAGAAATGTCCCCTGCCACTAATGTCCCTGTGACCCTCTCTCCCCAGTGCCATCAGCCTTGATGCCTCAAGGATGGGCTTAGCTCACCCTGCCTGGGGATGCAGCTCCTCCCAGGGCAGCACTTCAGGGTGGCAGAGTGTGGACGGGACAACCCCCAGTGCATTCCTCAATGCCAGCCCTAATGCTGGGCTCTGCAGAGCTTGTTCTGGGGAGCTAACTTAGGCTGCCACATGCCTGCCCCTCATCCAGAGGATGGGATACATTTACTTGCTGTCAATGCCCTTTCCCCATCATCTCCTGGGACCTGCAGGGCACATCTGGGCCAGCCCAAAGAAGGGAGCTGATGAAACAAAGCCCTAAGGAAGGAAGCAGTAAAGGCTGTGTGGGGCTACCACAAAGCATGGAGCTCCCTGGCTGCATCCCAGTGCCCATTCCCTTGTCCCCAGGATGGAGACCTGCGCTCTCAGGATAGGCAGCTCCCAGGCACTGCAGGCTTGCCACGGGCAGGTTGCAGGCAGGCAGGCACCGGCAGCATCAGGCACACAGACAAGGCTGGGCTCCACCGCAGCAGATTGATAGGTGTCTGGTGCAAAACATCCTACTGATAGGCCGAGAACAAAATGCAAACAGCGAGAAATGACAGCCGCTCCTGTAGCTTTTCCATCATCTCTGCCGATAGCGGCCGTGGCGCCTGCAGCTCTGCGATTGATGCATCTCCGGGGACTCCGTGAGCTCGGATGCCACAATCAGGAAGGATAAAAGAATTGCTGCTGGAACCCAGAGGAGACTTCAGATCCTTATCAGGAACAAAAAGGACATCAATCTGGTGCCAGCACAGGCCTGTCAGATGCATCCACACACTCAGCAGCCAGCCCGGCAAGGCTGGCAAGGCACATCCATTGCTGTCAGACCCTCCTCCCCAAACAGGGTAGTTCTGTTTCAGCATTCCTGGGTCAGCAGCACTGAGACCCCTGGCCAAGAAAATCCTTGGCAGGAAAGGCGTGGAAAACAGAGCAGAAGATGAGCCTCTTTGGAGTCCCAGCTGCCTCTGGTGTGGTTGATCTTGCAGCATCACATAGCTGGCTACCCTGACTTTCTGCACCATGTGAACCCCAGCCTGAGCTCAATGCCTCACAATTAGACCCCTGCTATCTGGCTCTCTGCAGTTCTGGTGCCCAAAATGTATGGCATTACTTTATACAGCACTGGCAGCGATAAGCATTGACCCCTCAGAGATGGATAAGCTGGTATTTCCTTTTCAGGTCTAGGTTCTGGGCATGATAAAAGGTAGAGACAAGGCACATAAGTACAACTGTTGGTTGAAAAGCACCCAGGTGCTTGTATTAACTGATCTTCTGGGGCTTCCATCCAAACCCTGCTGTGGAAGTTCAGCTACAGCACCTCTGACCTGTGTGAGCGTCTGGTACTCACTTATTGCAAAATCACATAGCATCCCCTCAGCTGCCATCTCTCAGCAGTAGGGACACAGTGGATTGGCATCCAAAAGGACCCTGCTGCTGCCTTTCCTGATGTGACCTGCCTCCCAGGAACCCTGTGGCCAGTGCTGACTCCAGCCTCTTCCAGGGTAGAGCAAACCAACAGCAAGGATGGAAGCTGCTGGCACTGTTTCTGGGGCGCTTTCTGCCTCCTGCATGGATCTCGTATCCCCAGAGCCAAGCCTGGATCTTCTCTGCTCACCAATGGTCCAGGACAGGGCTGAGGGGAGCATGGTTGCTTGCAGGACCACACTCAGCCCTATCACCCACTGTCCTTCACCCCAACGGAGGTGCATGCCACTAGGACCACCATCCCCATAAAGCCAAAGAGAGTTGATAGGCATCAGTGTTCAAAGAGGTATTGTTTAGTGGTCCCATGACAGCTTTTGATGGAAAAACCAGCTATTTCTTAAAGTCTATTCCCTGCCCAGTGTTGGGAGAAGGACAGCACATCAGCAGCTTGCTCTCACCTGCTCCCCAGCCTTAAGGCCAGCTCAGGGACCATGAAACACCATGGCACAGGAGCATCCTGTGATTTTCAAGTACTCCAAGCCTCTCATTTAAAGCTTCCTGGTCATGGTGATCAGTAGTAAATAGGGTAGCAATAACGAGCTCTGATTTTTAGCAACAGAGGTGTTTTGTTTGACTCGGTGCACATGCACACATACACAAAGCCTTCATGTGTGCACATCCAAAGGGGAAACTGCGCTGATCGAGTTCAGTGTGATGAGACCTTGCCATGGCGTGAAGCAAATACTAATGCCATGTAAAGAGCTCTAATTAGCTTAGATGAGAAGCCTGGTAAGTTTTCAGCATCTTGAGGAAATCGCACTGTGGCCGTTTAAATCCCCGCTGCTGCTGCCCTCTGGAGAAGGCCGGTGATACTTCTCCCTTTTCTGGAATAACGCTTGGCTCCCTGACTTTATTTTGTGTGACTACTTCAGCTGATGCAAGGAGAATGGAGAGCTGAGCCCCAGGCCAGGAAGGGGTTTTGGGATGCGCTTGGCATGCTGCAGCCCATGCAAGCAAGCCATAATGGGGAAGGAAGGTGGGATTCTGGGACAAGATCTTGAGGTCTTGAGGCCTGCAGCGAGCTGGAGAGCTGCTATGGGTGGATCTGGCCAAAGATCTTACATGGGTAGCCCCATTGCTGTGCCTTTCTCAGGACTTGCTATTGCTTCTGCAAACCCAGCCTCTGATGGCAGGAGATGCTTGGCTTGTTTTTCTCTCTCTCCCACCTCACTTCACTTTTAAATAAGCCTCTATCCCTCAGTGCTTGGAGGAACACTTTGAAAACCTGACCCCCGTGCACCCTAAAAGCAGCAAGTAAATAAAGAGTGGTTTCTCTTCTGGCTTAGACAGTCACATATAAGTAAAAAACCCAACAGCATCTCCTAACCCTTTTTGCCCTGATTCAGGAGAAATGTTTTTTTCTCTCTTCTTTAAAGGCTGTTGCCTCTGGGAGATCTGGAGTTGTGGTGTCAGTGTAGAAGAAGCCAGTGTGACCTCTGTGCCCCTTTCTGAGGATGCTCGGTTGCTCCTGGTGGGTGGCTAATGTTGTCACCCATCAGCCAGCACTTGGTGGCTATGGGGGACCATAGCTCTACTGTCACTGACATCCTTTCCTGATGGAGATCTTCACCCTGAGCATGGGACACAGCCACAGAAGCTATGCCTGCACTGAAAGCCTTGTCACCCTTCTCTGGCCAGGCTGACTGTGCTCCTTGGAGCCATTAGCCAGGGGCTAATGCATTCACTTTGAGTTCTCCAGCGGCCAGCTCATCCCCATCCTTGTCCAGGGAGTCTGTCCCAGGCATGCAGGTGTCCGGCAGGGAGAGAATCATCCCTCAGAGCATCCAGGGTCCAGCCCAGGCTGGATGAAGGTGCCCTCCATGTCTGCTCCCCCCTTCTCCTTTTCAGCTGTAAACGCTGGCAGGAGATCTCCTGCTGGAGTGGCTGTGAGCCACTGGCAGGTAATTGCTAAAGCAAGCAGGGCTGCATTAATTGAGATGACGGCAGCCAACAATGTGCTCTCCATCAGTCTTGGCTCTGCAGCAGCAGCAGCAAACCCTGGGGGACAAAAGCCTGGGGTTGTTTTCCTACAGTGATGCTCCAGGCAAGGGCTTGCAAGGGGGCAGGAAGGAAACCTGCCTTTGTCCCCAAGTGCTCTCAACACTCCTTAGCTGCACTGTGCCATTCCCTATGGCTCCACATCACGCTGGTGTGGGCCATGTCCAGCACTGGAACCAGCTTTGCTGACATGCACTGGGGGATCCCTGCCCAATGGACCATCCTGCCAAGAGATGCAAGAGCTTGACGAAGCTCAGGGTGGGAGGCAGGCAGCCATCTGTGACAGGCATGTGCGTGCCCAGCAGGGAGGGAGCTGCAGCCCCCCTTTTCGCGCCCCCTCTCCTCCCACCTGTGCTAGAATCGTGCCTGGAGGTACTGCAGGACATGGTGGGGTTTGCAGCACCCTGTCCCCAAACAACACGTTGACGCAAAGGGAAGATGTTGCTCAGGCAACACGTGAGAGTGGGAGAAGAGAGGGGTGATGCAAGGCAGGAGTGAGGGGTGTTAGGAGAGCTGAGTGGGGAGCTCCAGGCTGCCAAGGTGGAAATGGTCCCCCAGACCTGGATGGCTGAAGGCACAATGGGATGGAGGAGTGCAGCACAGAGAGATGTGGTCCAGGTCCTGCTTTCTACCACTGCACAGCCTCCCCGTTGTGACCCCAGACCCTGCCAAGCTGCTGAAGCAGGGATGCTATGGGTCACCTTCTCCATCTCAAGACACCACTGGTAAGCTTGGACAGGTCAGTTGCTGTGTTTGCAGAGACAATGAGATGAGCAGGGCTGTCACAGATTGCCCAGTGGGTGGGCAGCAGCCAGTGACCACATGTGCCATCTTCCCTGCTGGGTGGCATGGGCTGGGCTGCCCTGGAGGTGGGAACTCCTGTAACAAGTGTGTCCAACCTACCTGCATCACTGCCTGGGGAAGACTGCAACCAGGCTGAGGGACCCTGCCCTCTATGGAGACCAGAAAATAGCCTTGGCTGCCCAATGCTGGGCACTGCAGAGATCAAAGACACCCTAAATGCAGAGCTTCCTTTGAGCTCAGCCACGATGCTGCCCGCTGAGCTGTAGCAGAATTGTTTGGTCAAGGCCTTTAAGATAAATGGTGCAGAAAAACCACAAGGTGTCATTACCATGGGGCTTGAGGGCCAGGGGTGAGGGCACAGCCCCTCCACTGTGTAAGCAAGGGGTTTGCAGTGGCATAGCCCAGGAATGCTCTTCTAGTGGGCTGCCTCTTCCATACCCAGCATATACAGGCACAAGGAGGGACACCAACCACCTGCAGTATAAGCATCTCCTTTGGCTGTGACCATGGGGGGCTCAGGGACCCCAAAGGCAAAGCCCTGCTGCATCCTGTAGTGGGGTAGCCGGTGGGGAGAAGGGAGGAGTCGGATGTGGCTGTTATGGCAACAGAAGCTCTCAAGATAAAGGGAAGGGGAAAGGCACTCTTTAAAGCATGTTTCCATGGAAACAAGCATCTTCAAAGGCCTCTATAAAAAAAAAAATTAAATAAAAATTTTTAAAAAAGGAGGTTTCCATAGAGGTGGGGACTTCACTGAACTGAGCTCCCTCAGGTGCTTAGGGAGTTAATGGAAGAGCCTGGGACCTCCTGAGAGGGGATGGGATCAGCCCTGCAAGTCAGGAAGAGTGGGGAGGGCAGTGGTTTGCAGCCTAGAGGCTTCATCGTGCCTCCTTCCTTGCCCATGTGTTTTGTTTGGATTTCTTCTTGCTAGCTGGGTCCATAGGATGGTCAAGTCCAGCAAAGAGTGCAGGGAACAAGTAGCCTGGTGGGAGCCAAGGGGCAAAGAAATGCATGTGCTCTTGCTCTGGCTCTGTCAGCCTTTCTTTCCCTACCAAGGGGAGGACAACCGCAGAATATCCCCACTGCAAGGGCTTGTTGGCTCCACACCTCCCAGGGGTGGGAGGATGTAAGACGTGAGCTCTGGGTCAGTACTTCAGCTGGGAGCACGCAGCATGAGCATTGACTGGGGTGTTGCAGCGTGTCCATGGCTTATGTGACAGCAAAGGGCCAGCTGACCGTGAGAGCAGCAATGACAGCCTATCTGCCTAGGATGGGATGGAATGGGATAAGATGGGATGGGATGGAGCAAGTGTGGTTGAGCACCAGCTCTGTCCTGCGCAATGCTGAACCTGCTTTGGGCCATGTGTGCTGTGGTGCCACAGGATCTCTGCAAGGAACATCCATAATGCTTTTCTTTCTTCTTGGCATATGCCCTTTGACTAGAGGAGCATCAAATATTCTTGGAGGGCCATGAGCTGTTGACAAAGGGTGTAGTTGGTACCCGCCCCAGCTGCATTGTGGAAAACCATGGAGGCTCCAAATCTGCAACAGCTGTTCAACAAAACAGATGAAAAGACTCACTTCAGATAGTGTATGGATATCTTTAGTGTGGGATGCTCTGTTTTCACTGATATAATTTCATCTGTGGGCATTCTTCACTTCAAATAAAAGAGCTTGCACTTATGATGAGAGAGAATGCTGGTCACCAAAGCCTGTGACTGCCACTGTCTTTCTACCAGAGTACTCCCTGAGAAGGTGATTGACCACCCTACAGTGCCTGGCTCCGCATCAGCAGGGAATCACTCTGCTCCCCCAGCCCAGCCCCTTCTCTGCAGAGATCTGGACTCTTTATGCCATACTTTAGGGCTGCTGCTCAGCTTGATGACCAGTGAAATCTATGCTCAAATGATCCTGCCACAGGGATCCTAGCCCTACCAGTAGCCCCTTGTGATGCTGGAGAAAAAGCCCTTTCTCAAACCCGTTGGCTCTTCAGTCACATAGCTCCACTCATTGATGCTGTGCTTGCTCTTGTCTCCTGTTTCACTGGTCGATTTCGAGATGTAGCCTTATCTGGAGAATCCTTTGAGTGGTTTCTTTGTCTAATTGTCTGCAACAACACACTATTGATGGCAAGCGGTGCAGGAGAGTTCGGTCTCATGCAGCATAACTAGCTAGAAGTAAATTGAAAAGGAAAAGTAATAGAGCAGAAGTGCATTAAAGAGCCTCCTTCAGGTGTATGAGTGAGGGAAAGATTCTACACAACCAAAAAGGTGCAGGTTAAAGGACTATCTGAGCAGGGCTGCACAGCAGAATATCTCCCTAGGTTGGAGATGCAGCACAGGAGCAACCAAGACCTCAGCACTGACTGCCCAGGAGTCCTATGTGCTTGATGCTGCAAGGGCAGGAGGCACCACAGCTGTGTTTTAACTATCATTAACTTTGGTCAGCAGCTCCAGGTAGTAATGCCAGGGTAAGCCACAAAGCCACAGGCTTCAGTTACATTTATCAGGCAATTAGATTCACAGCAGCCCCATTAGCACAAAATGAGTGCTGGGGACCCATGTGCTGGGGAATACAGGGCTCAGCTCTCGGTGAGTAACAAGGGGCATGACTGGTGATGCTGGGGCATTGGGGTGATGCCATTCCCAATGCATTGGGAAGCACAGGCAGGGGATGAGCTGGGGACAAGACGCTTGTTGACAGGCCTCATTTCTCTCCCTCCCAGCCACCTGCAGTGGGACCAGTTAATGCAGGACTGGTTGTGCCATGACATAATTCCCCTCCAGCCTTTGGTACTTGCTTTTCTTCAGCCTGTCTGCCCCAGCTGGCAACCAAGGGCCTCAGAGAGAACCAGGGAGGGGACTCAGGGCAGGAGTTACCTGAGTGCATGTGTTCAGTGAGCTGTTAGGATGGGTCTTTATACCCTATGAGGAATAGGTGGAAGCAATGAAGGGATGCTTGCTGAGGGAGGGAGTTTTTCTTACCAGAAAGGACATATATATGGGTTAAAAAAAAGAAAGAGCAGTGGTTCTGACTGTATGAACCTTGTGCTAACTCATGCAGAACAGGGCAGTGGGGGTGCGATGCCCCAAGATGCATCTCTGCCGTCAGAATACAGGCTGCTTTGAGGAGCCCTGCAGCTCCTGAGTTACGTTACAGCAGGCAACAGCTCCTCTGTGAGGCATAAACTGGCCCTACTCTGCCTTAATCCATGGGATAATTTGCAGGATGCAAGTTGCTCCGTGCATTAGAGCTCTGCCAGCAGTCCTCTGGCTGATGTATTCTATGTTATTGATAACCACAGGAAGATAAAGGGGATCGCTTTGGTTGTGTCACAGCAGGAGCCCTGAGCCACCTTCCCAGCCCCGTGCATGGCCTGAGCCTGCTTCTCAGCCTCGTAGATGCTTCTCTGCCTCACTGCCCCAGGCTCATGGCTGGACATTCAGTAGCAGCTCCTGGCTGTGGTCAGCCCTCGCCTGCTTTCCCTCTGTTCCAAGTGGTTTGGGAGGCTGGGGCTCCTTGCCCCATTTCCTTCCACTTGTTCATGGATGCCAGGCTCCCGTGGGTCCTGCAATCCTCTTGTTAACACTCTGGGTGTGAGGCTGTTCAGCATCACACTATCAGGAGCAAGAGGTTAAAAAGCACAAATACAATTGTGGTGAAAATGCTCCTGCGCAGCCAGTTGGAATGGCAGAGAGGAAGTGGCTGAAGAGGGCTTTACCATCAGCCTCTACTCTGCCCTGGCTTCCTCTAACCAGGTATTTTTCTTCTCTGTCTGGGGTAACACATCCTCAGTACCAAGATCCCAGGTCAAAGAGATGCTGGGGGTTTCAACTTGATAGTGTTGGGAGACATGACTCATGAGCATGTTTGTTCTTCTGTGCTCCATGCCAGCTCCTGTCACCCTGTCCATTGCTCACAGGTCCTTCAGGTGCCACAGAGCTGCGTGCTGGCTTTGAAGCATCTCCTCTTGTGTTTGCAATGTGGCCTTCCTGCTAACCATATTCATTTAATAATAGCCAAGTTCCTGTACTATTCCCTGGCAAGTTGACCTAAATTCAGCAGCAAGGTTTGTTCTGCAGCTCACACTGCAGCGGATGGGAAAGTCTGCAGCAGCTGGGGGAAAAAAACAAACCTTGAAAGGGGGAAGCTTGGATTGAATTAAATCGGAGTCAAATCATAGCCATCTCCTCTGCGTTTCTTTAATTGGAAGTTCAAATGTGGTTTATTGTTCCCAGCTCCATCATTTTTAGTTTCCAGTGTGCTGCAGGATTTGCAATCTCAAGCGGCTGTGATTGTTGTGCAGGGAAATTTTGAGTGTTGTGGTTGCTGGAAAGCAGGCAAGGGATGTGGTGTAGTTTGGATGGTGGTTTATTGGGTTTCAGAGTTAGCCCTGAGTCAAAGGTTTATACCTCTGTGAGATATTACTGTCTTCTTTCATCACCTATGGAAGGTATTCACTGGGCTGATCTAATTTGTGTTATTGCCATGATACTCACACATAAAGAGGTAGCTTCAGCGAACTCCATGCTGGGAAACAAGAAAATAGCAAGGGCTTGATAACAGCAAACTAAACAGGTCTCACGCATATGCCTTTACCTACTGTAACCCCTGGAGGGTCAGAGCAATGATAAACTTAATCCTGGCTGTTTGGCCAAGTCTTAACTTCGTTAGTCAGCTCCCTGGAGAAGGAACAAAGCTACTCACATGTGTACAGCTCTAAGCCATTGGCTATGCTCCAGAAAACAGTCCTCTCTGCTGCTGGAGAAGCATCCTCACCAAAGCTTTGCTTGTGCTCGTGCAGGCATATCACTGGATGCTCAGCAGAGCCCACCTAAAACATGCAGAAAAAGGGAAATGCCACTTTCCTGGACAGTGGCAATGGGTACATTGTTGGCTTCAGGCGCTCTGGCACCCTCCTTAGCAAGGTTTTGGATCCACCTCCACCATTTGTTGGCTGCGGAAACCCAAAGCCATCGATCCATTAGGCAGCTCCCACCTCTGCTGCCCAGCACCTGACACCAGTCAAACATTGGAGGGATGAGCTCCACTGCATGAAAAGCACCTGCTACCTGCTGAGTTACCCCCCTTTGGCATGTGGGGGGAAACTATAGCCCAAGGATGGCCTCAAACATCCTCCCCTCTTCCTGGGCATTGCTTTGGGAGAAGGATTCTATGGTTTTCTTCGCATTGCTGGGGAGGAGGAGGAAAATGCAGCCCTTGCCCTTTCCTGAGCCCAGGCAAGTTAGCCTCCTTGCCTTCTGTTCTCCCTCCAAGAGGCAGGGGATAACAGTCTGCCCCTCAGAGGGACCAGGGCAGGTCCTACAGGGGCTTTGGACCCTTGGTCTTCATCAGGAGAGAGGTGAGACAGCGCTTCGCAGCCAGTGGGTGCAGCCCTGATGTGCCCTGAGCCTTTCCAGGCTGTAAGAAATGGCTCTTCTGGCAGGGAAAATTGGATGCTGCTCCATGAGTAACCTGCATTTTGGCTGGAGAAGCAGAAAGGGCAGGATGGCCTGGTATGATGCTGTGAGGGGAGCAGCAGGTGCTGAATAGAGGGGTTCTGCTGTGGTGGCAACCCTGATCCAGTGGACCCGGCTGCTCCTGCGCTTACAGGGCACAGTGGGGATGGAGGGAGGGACACAGGGCACTGATGGGGCATCCTACAGAGATGCCCCATCTGGCCCTCCCCAAAACCACATCAGAGCCAACTGAGCACCTGGGGGAGTCAGGCAGGGGGCCTCAGAGCCCCATTTGAGGTGGACACTGCCTGCTTGGCCACCAAGGCAGGGGGAGACCCCTGCTCATCATATCCACCTCTTGCCTGAAAAGCCAGCTGCGTGGAGAATGAAGCCAGAGCACAGCGAAAGCAAAGCCATCCTTTGGTTTCTCCACCTGGCCTAGCCTTAAAAACTCAGTTTGGAGGTGGCATTAGGGAAGTAAGGTATCGTTTATCAGGAGTGACAGATACAATCTATACATTAACATGCTCAGCCTGGGAGTCAGGAGGCAAAGGTATCTATCAATTCCTCCCCAGCAGCTGACACAAGCACACAAATTTGGCCAGTTCCCTGGAAAAGCAGCCAGCCTCCAGCAGGTCCGAGGACCCAGAAGTGCTGGGAGGGCAGAGAGAGCAATCGAGGAATCACATGGGAAAGCCCTGGAGAAGAATGGAGCTCCCACCTGCATCCCACCCCTCCTCTGTGACCTGAGGGCCCCAAGAAAATGAGGTTCACATCTCAGTCTAAAAGCACAATATATTTTAAACACACCATCAAGGCATTCAGTGTAGGATGAGCTGCAGAACGGATGCAGTCATTTAGGAAAAAGCTGGCTATTTCAAGGTACACCTAAACAGTTCACCTCCATCCTCCAAGAAGAAAGGATACACCATGGAAATAATATTTGGGTTTTGCGTAAGACCTATCCACACAAACATGACTTTATATACACACAAACTACTGTCCCTGTGCTCAGTAAATCTGGCACTTGGGGCTGCTCAGCTCCCAGCCCTGGGAGGTGCTGGGTGACTTTTGGTAATGCCTGGCATGACTCTGCTGTAAAGGACAAGAAAATGAGGACATTCACAACCCTGTCACGAGGTGCTTGTCTCACTAAATGCCTTTTCTACATAAAACCAGAGAGGCTGAGCCAAACGGTAGAAACTGGTTTGATTAGGACCCCTGGCATGGCCTTGCTCCCACCCCAGGTAGCTGGGTCTCTGCATCCTCCTCATGGGGAGGAAGAGCAAGCAGGGTGGCTGAGGGGACCAATCCCTCTGAGGTACGCAAACACAGAATGATCAGGGGGCTCAGATGATGCAGCCAGGAAGCCTGTTAAAGGCCTCGTAAATAAGAGCCCATGCAGACAGCAGGTACTGCAGGGCTTTATAGGCCTATAAAATACCCTGAGCTGCCACTGAGGCTGGAAGGGATGGGTAGGGAATCTAATTTCACAGGATTTAAAGCAGGTGAGAGAGATATAAATGTGTGTTTTTAATAGTAATTAATGCTGCCATTCAGAAGCACTTAAGCACTGGGTTCGGAGAGTTTCCAAGGGATTGCCTCATAAATCACATCCCTGCTTCTGGGGAGCTGGGATGCTGTTCCTTTGCCTGACCTGGCCACAGCAGACAAGCAGCTCAGCATTGCTGTGGCCAGGCTGCCCCCAAGCCATCACATGTGGAGCCACCCCCCAGAACTGGGGCCACCCTGGAAAGGCCACAAGGACACCTTCTCCTGAGGTTATCCCCTTTCCCACGGAGCCAGAGGGACAAAGCAACAGCTTCCTCACACCTAACTCACTGCTCACTTCGCTGCCGCAGGCTGCCAGTTTTCACCCTGCTTTGTTGAGTCATTTCTGTTCCTGCCTTGTTGAGTCATTTCTGCTGTGCGGGTGGTCAGGTCCCTGCCAGCTTCTTCTGCCTGGTGTGGGTGGGGAGCAGAGGCTGCTGCATCCCACAGGGATGAGGTGGAGAGTGGGGCGTGCACGGGAAACACTCAGGAACTGCACAGTGTCTATAATCTCTGATGTTTTGCGCCATGCTGTGATTTCTGTGTGTGATTTCCTGGCACCAGGACCCTTGGGGTCTGATTTCATATCATTCTGGGATGCTGTCAGAGGCCAAGTGTTTATCAGGAAAGCCCAGCATGGGCGTCTAGAGATGTGCCCTATGCTTCAGCATCCTCACACCCCATACAGCAGTTGCAGAGCTTATGGCCTTCACTGCATAGTATCACCCGCTCCTGCCTCCCACGGCTGCAAGTGGGCAGGCTAAGTGGGACAGCAAGGCCAGGGCTCCCTTTGCCCTAGTCCTCCCCAGTCCAGCTCCAGTCCTGCCCCAGCTTCGCCCCAGTACTCCGCAGTCCAGCCCCAGGCTCATCCCCAGCCCTGCCTGCAAAGGCTCCAACCGTGTGCGAGCCCTGCCCTCTAGTGTCACTTCTGCCACAACCACACGCTAAGATCCAGTCCATTCCCGCAGCACCTCTGGTGCAGATGTTCGGCGGGGTCTAAAGTGAGTCTGTTTCAGGCAGCGCTTGATTTCTACACCGGGGGAGCGGGGCAGAGTAAGGATCCAGGCTTAGATATTTGCCAGTGTGATGCTGTAATCTGGGCGTGGAAGGAACTTGGCCTTCACCTCCACTCACTGCCTGTGGTCAAAGCAGATTCCTAGTCAAGCCAAAATCCTAAGGAAACCAGGAAAGAAGAAGAGAGCCAGAAGAAACCTTCATTAGCTATTTCTTACACACTATTCTTCCACTTACACATCCTATAGTCAGATTACCCAGGCTAGGGACTAAGCATGCTCCAGATGCAGAGGAAGTCTGAGATGTGGCTGGGTTTATTAGCTGATGAGGCACTTGCACTGCTTCCAGAAACAGCTCAGACCTGCAAAGCCCTGGGCTGCTTTGATGTGGCACAGAGCCCTCTCAGAGGTCCTGCTGGACCCTGCTGCCTCCATAGAGAGCTGAGTCAGCATGACTGCTCCAGCACCCTGGCACCAGGCAAGCAGAGGCTGAAGAGCCCAGGCACTGCCGGTTTTGATCAAGTTACAGGGCTGGTTTGGATCCAGCTGGGAATTAGCCCCTTCTGGGCTGAGCTCCAGCAGACTCTGCATGAGCCCCACATGTTCTGGGGTCCAAGAAGGTGCCTGAGCTGGGTGCAGCTGGATCCAAGCACTCTCCATCTGGTGATGGAGGACAGCACACGGGGCAGGTATTGGAGCATCTTTGCAGCAGCTTGGGCCAACAAAGCTGGCACAGAACCACAGCTAATAAATCCACCTGGACCAAAACTATTCCCATTTTGCAGTGACACCAGGCCACCTCCGCATTGGTGCCCCATGTTTTTCCACGATGAGACTGCAGAGACATTAATCATCCTGCACAACAGAGAGCTACAGCAGCACTACCCTGCCACGACCATTTCTCTATGAACCAGAGAGAGTCTGGAAAGATGCTGAATCATAATGGGACACACTGGTCCTGGAAAAGGGCATTTTTTGGGGACAATATTAACAGATTTCTCTATTCTTACCCTAATTCACATTTACTACCAGCAGAGAGAGACCCAATTTGGCTGTTATGATCTGGTAAATCAGGCTTAGATTTTGTATTGGCCTCCTTCTCCTATATTAATTATCAGCAAATATGGTGTGACAGCTGAGATCTGTTGTTATCAAGCAATATTTGCAGTTCAAACATGAAACCTTGAAGGCTCAAGCTAATTTTGCTGAGATACACAGCAAACTGGAGGAATCGTCAGAAGGTCCAGTAGAGTAATACTGCTGTGACAGGAGAACCCTCCTGGGTTGTTGGTCCCTTCTTGGATGCCCTTGTGGGGTCACACGGTCTGCACGTAGGCTGAGTCAACAGACGCAACATATATGTATGGGTCCAGGTATACATACACTTGTATATATGTGTGTATATATGTGTGTGTGTACATATGTAAAGCTAGATTGGTGTCTTGACTCGTAAACCCCATACTTTATATGTCTGCATCAGGGACACTTGTATCAACTGGAAATGAGATCCCCATATACATAAGGAACAATAACCTTAAACACACTGGAATGACCACACTGCTGATCTGGTTTCTTCCCATGTTCCGTTCCAGGTAGAGGAATAAGCCCTCTTTCTAACGCCAAAGAGGTCTTCCTGAAGACCAAGAAACACTAAATCCTGGCAATGTTTTCTGCTCCTTCACTTGCTATCCTACATTACTTACAAAGGGCCTATTATCACACTAATGCACTGGCAGGTACATCCTGGTCTCTTGTGCAGCCAGGAAGTGCAATTTATGCTGTCTCACCCCCAAGTTTGACCTATACCCCAAAGCCTATTACTATTTCATCAGCCAGGCTGCTGGTTATCAGCCAATTTGCTTGCTTTCAAGTAGGTCACATAATTTAAGGGAGAAGGGGAGAGCTCTCCCCTCAGAGGAGCATATTTTAAAAGGTTTCCTGTTCACATAGGAAAGGATTAAATAAGATTGCGGAGTGCATGCATGTGTTTGCGATGCAAGCAGGCAGACAGGCACCTTGCAGGACATAGGGACAAGGACACTACCACAAAGACAGACTTCCCAACATGGGAACCCATCAAGGCT
This sequence comes from Psittacus erithacus, assembly GCA_009867235.2. NCBI lineage: Eukaryota > Metazoa > Chordata > Aves > Psittaciformes > Psittacidae > Psittacus > Psittacus erithacus. The sequence continues at coordinate 44,711 of WYDI02028226.1, read as the reverse complement.
GCTTATTTTCCAGCTTCAGACCTCCACTAGTGATAATTGTTTATTTTGATGGCACTTGGGGAACATAAAGCAGCACACTCCTCAGCCAGAAATAATCCTGTGCTAGCTCTTCACAATACCTGCAATCGCGTTAATATATAACCAGGCAGGAAATCCCTTAGGTCTTGTCCACATAAGGAAGTGAATTGCTACTGCTATAGCATAATGAACATGTTCTGGGAGGAAGTGAAATGCAGTTAATCTTCTCAAAATGAATAGGTTAGAAGGCAACTTCAGTTGCCTGTATGCACTTGCTTGTAAAATATCCAGAGGTTGAATTCTTGGACCAGGCCACTCTAAGCAGGAAAAGGAATATGCTTTATTTCGTGGGAAACAACCAGCCATCCCAATAATACTGCTTGTGCCCTACTGAATTCAGTGTCCCTGGCAGTGTTTTTAACCAAGACTGACTTCTCTCCCCAGAAAAAAAGATCACCTTTAATTCAAGCAGGAATTAATTCAGGGAAGGCCAAGCCTGGTGCTGTGCAGGAGGCCAGGCTACACTGCCACAAAAGCTTTAATGAGCATTATAACTTGTTCATTACCATCTTTACTCTGAAATTTCTAAGCCACCTACAACTTTAAATCACCCATCCCCAAAGCAGAGCATCCCTGTGAGGCAGATAGGCAGGCATAACTATGGCAGAGTAACTCTGCCAGTCAGCTTTTGCACCTAGGGAAGCCTTTACTTCAAGCTCTTGTCAGAACCATTGCCATGCTGTAGACAAGCTCTGCCTAGGGAGATTGACCAGCACAACTATCACAGAACTACCTGATTATTTGAGAATAAATCACTTTTATTTTGGAATACACTGTCAACACTGGGGAATCATAGTGGCAGAGCTGAGAGAGCTATTCTGGTCAATTCTCCCATGCAGGCGTGCTATACATGTGTAATAAGGCTGGAGAATAATCCCCCAGGAGAAGTAATGGATGTTTTATTGATTGGGATACTTCAAACTTGTGCAGGACAAAGCAATCTTCTGTGCTCTGAATGAGCAGACAAGATGGAATTGAGGGCTGGGATTTTTTGCCATCTTTAATTTCAGCATTTAGTTTAGAGAAGACATTTTGAACAACACTAGCAAGTGCTGGGAGAGTTGAGGGGAGAGATCTATATCTGGCTCTGATTCTGCCAGAAGCGCTGTCATACTTGCAACGTTAGTGGTAGAAGAGGTCATTTCTTTGAAATTCAAGACAAATGCATGATGCTGAAGAAACAGGGATGTGTTATAGGCCATGGAGACCTCTAGCACCAACCCAGCAAAGCGCTGGGCCAGGCGCTGGAAGGTGGTGGATGGGTAGGGATGCAGTATAGGAAGCTTGCAATGAGTAAGTGCTAGCTGTACTTCTAGCATCAGGATCAAAGCACAGCTGAGCTGGAGAGGACACCGGTCAGTCATTTCCAGCACATCAACAGCAGCTTTCCCTGCCTTGATGCCAGCCCCCCTTCAGAGTCAGGATCTTTGCTGTTTCCACAGCAGAAGCTGTAGGCCTGCTCTCACACTCCATGTGTACTTGGTTAAGCGCTGCCGTGGTTCTCCCAGAACTCACTTGGAATTGCAAGGGCTGAAAAGGCACCTGACAGCCCATCACAAGATGCAGGGGTGAGATGCTGCTCAGCACATACCCATCGCACTGCAGGGTACTTGCGCAGCCCAGAGCGAACACCCAGGCACCAACTTTCTTTGTCCAGAGGGAATGCGATTCCTACCAGTGCTCAGGTACTGTTTACAAGGGAAGGGTTATGAGAGAAAGTGACATCGTTTACTAAATCAACTGATGCAGCTGGGAAGAAAAAAAATCAGAGGTTTGAGGAAAGCACATTATGCCAAAGCATCTTCCAGCAGCATCAACTGGTCTAATGAAATACGTAACTTGTCTCTCTACAACCTACGCTTCTGTCCTTCACAACTGCAAGAGCAAAGCTGCTCTGAGGGCAACTAACATCACTGGCCTTGACTCCAAAACCCCCTTAATTGTGCCCCCTGCGAATTTCTGGGCTCTTTGCAGCAGTCTCAGCTGAAATAAGGAGTGTGGGATTATACTGACCAACGTCTGACACAGCTCACTGCAGCCTCCCCCGCCATGCGGAATCTGGTATTCATTTCAATTTATTTCATCCTGCCCAGCAGTTTGGCTTCACAACACACTAGAGTTTGGTACTGAAAAGGCTCCTTGGTTATAAAGCACTTTTAAGAGAGAGCGGGCCCTTTTGGCATGTGAGTATGGGCAGATGGGTCTTTTATATCTGGAATGGTGATTTGGGACTGCAGGATAACTGCTTTAGCAGAAAAGTGTGTGCAGCTTACTTAGGATACCTTAAAAATAGCTCCTGCGCTGCTTGCAATGTAGCAAGGTGGTGTAGAGTTGAGCACAGGTTGCACATCAGTACCAGAGCAGTTAATGGCGTTGGCAGTGACATTCTCCTGGTTAGATTTCAAAGTTAATGCTGCAGAAAGGGGGATAAAGCAGCCGGCGCTTGCCTGTACCATCCTTATGAGCTGCTTGCAGGCGTCACCACATCAGCATCGTTCAGGTGGCGCTGGAAAGGTTTTATAACCTCCACAAAACCGCAAGCTTTATCTGTAACAAGGGTTAGACAACAGAGCACAGGCCTGTATTTCACGGCAGGCTGTCGGCAAAACCCACACTAGCAAATCACTACACAAGACCCAGATCGCATCTGCTCCAGCCAGCACGTAACGGGCACCGATACGAGCCATTAACGGCCACCACCTCCTGCTGCGCCGCAGCTCTCCTCCAGCAGCCCCTGCAAGCAAACCCCCTCACTGCCGGCATGAGGGGCCGCGCTCAGCCGCCGGTCCTCAGCCGAACCGCCGCTGCTGCCATCGGCCCCGGGCCCGGGGCGGGGCGGTGGGGCCGGGCCAGGCCCTCCCCCGACATGGCGACGCGGGCGGGCAGGCGCCGAGCGGCGCCCGCGGGGCGTGAATAAAGGGCGGCGGGCGGGGCCGCGGCGCTTCAGGGAGAGCGGGGCCGGCGGCGGTGCCTGGTGAGCGGGGCAGGCGGCGGAGGGACCTGGGCGGGGAAGGGCCGAGGGCCGCCGCTAACGACCCGCGCCCGCTATGCCCAGGACGCGGACGGGGATCCTGCGGATGGCGCTGGGCGGAGGCGGCGGCGCCGAGCCGCTGCTGCCGGCGGAGGAGGACGCCGAGGGCCTGCGGCCGCCGTTCCTGCTGCGGGCGCTGCGTATCGCCGTGGTGGTGTGCCTGTACTGGTTCACCTCCATCGCCATGGTGTTCCTCAATAAGTACCTGCTGGACAGCCCCTCGCTGCGCCTCGACGCGCCCCTCTTTGTCACTTTCTTCCAGTGCGCCCTCACGGCCGCTCTCTGCCTGGGCCTCAGCCTGGGGGCGGCCTGCGGGCCCCTCTGCCCCGGCCTGCCCACCCTGCGCCTTGACCCCAAGGTGTCCCGCAGCGTGCTGCCCCTCTCCATCGTCTTCATCGGCATGGTCACCTCCAACAACCTCTGCCTCAAGCATGTCGGTGTGGCTTTCTACAACGTGGGGCGCTCCCTCACCACCGTCTTCAATGTGCTGCTCTCCTACCTGCTCCTCAAGCAGACTACTTCCCTCTATGCCCTCCTGGCCTGCGGAGTCATCATAGGTGAGGGGGAGCGGGAGGGGGCTGCACCCACACTGCTGATGGCCTCATAGACTTAGATGGAAGTGGACTTTCTTCCCCTTGGGAAGCCATGCTGCCCTGCATGGCAGCTCCCTGAGGTGGGGTAGCTCAGGGCTTATGCTTTGCACTGTCTCTGGCAACCCAGTTTGCATGTGTAGAACATCTAGGTAACTCATAAAGAAAGGGAATTACTCCTCCTTTGACCATGGCTCCCTTTTTCCTTTGAGCACTAAAGCCTGTCTGCTCTCTAATGAAGTCTAACTTGCCTTACCTTCCCCACTGCTCCCCCAAAGGCCATAAAACAGCAGGTGCATTTCTCCCTCTTCCCAAGTGCTTGTTTATTAACTCTGGTAACAATGAGTGTATATGTGGGTGCCACCAGAAAAACACCAGAACAATACAATGGAGCCACCCAATTCAAACAGGCTGAATGCGTTGTGATAAAGGTTAGCCGATCAAGCCAAGCGTAAAATACCACCAGAAGATCTGGTTGTGTGGTTTAGGGTGTTGGGTGGGGCATTGACTGGCTTAATGGGAACTGCTTAAAAGTGTTTTGTTCCAGAGGCGTCATTAATGCCCGAAGCTGCTTTCCATTGGAGGGTCATTTAGATGCCAAGAATGGCGAAATGTTAACTTCAGTCCAGGTGGACATGTGTTCACTTTGGTACTTAGACAAGCAGATGGACTTGGATGGAAATGATACAAGAGAATCTCCTCTCCATAGAAGAGGTTCACCCAAGTGATGCCAGCAATTGACTCCAGCTAGTTTTGTGTTCAGGTATTGCCCAGGACTATGGTGTCTGCCAGCCTTATGGGGTTTCTCCAAGACTTTGACCCCTGGCTCCATCTTTTGCAATGAGAGCATTGCCTGTATGTTTGTGACAGCACAACCAAGCATTCTCTGTGGCCTGACACAAAGCCGTTCTTGTCTGTGCATCAAACCCATTTGTAGTTGGGCTTAGTTTAAAGCACATTAGTCATTTTGCAGGCAACTTCCCAGATGGCCTCCAACACTAAGCAGCTAATGGAAAGGCAGTGCTACGCTCCTTCCCTTTTTACATTTTGCTTATGATCTGGATGGGGAGAGGTCTCCTTCTCTGCCCTGAAGATGCAAAGTCTGTAGCTCCTGTTCTGGAAGTGGTTAAAGAGTGCATTACCTATCAAAGTTTAATGTGTTGAAGATGCTGCACTCAGTTTCTCCCTTGTGATCTTTTTTTATTGAGCTTCTTAATATTACATCTATGTGTTTACTATCTTTCCATCTTCTTTTCTGACCTATCTTTTCCTTCCTGTTAACAGCACAGCAAAGCCTATGAGGCCTTTATTTCTTAAAACTCGAGGATTATTTTTTGCTATGTGTCAGTTTGCTGCTTTTTCAATTAAAAAACAAAAATCTCCTAAAAGTTACCAACAGCCTGAGAGTAGCTTTCATTCCTGGCTCTTTGGAATAATAGCTTCTAAATTCATGCTGCCTGCTCAGTGTGGGAATCAGTCCTCTGAGATTGCATGATAGCACAGTAAATTACCCAGAATAAATCATGCTCCCAAAATAAATCTTCTCAGGACACTAGTTATGCCACTTTGTGGGTTCATGTAATAGAAAGGGAAAACCCTTAAGCCTGTCTCTGCTTGTGGTTGTGGTTGTTCAATGTAAGGTAGGTGATGAATTGCTGACTATGTTTTGAGTCCTTCAGCAGTTGTTCAGATGGTGCCTGATTATTCATGTTTTTTGGTTGCAGGTGGCTTCTGGCTGGGTGTTGACCAGGAAGGAGCAGAGGGCACTCTGTCATGGACAGGTATATTCTTTGGGATCTTGGCAAGCCTGTGTGTCTCACTCAATGCCATCTACACCAAGAAGGTGCTGCCTGTGGTGGATGGTAGCATCTGGCGCCTGACCTTCTACAACAATGTCAATGCTTGTGTCCTGTTCTTCCCCCTCATGTTGCTACTAGGAGAGTTCCGCACCCTCTACCACTTCGACAAGCTGGGGAGCCCCAGTTTTTGGGGAATGATGATCCTGGGGGGAGTGTTTGGCTTTGCCATTGGTTATGTGACAGGACTTCAAATTAAGTTCACGAGCCCACTCACCCACAACGTGTCTGGAACAGCCAAAGCCTGTGCCCAGACAGTGCTGGCTGTAATCTACTTTGAGGAGACAAAGAGCTTTTTGTGGTGGACGAGTAACTTGATGGTTCTGGGGGGTTCCTTTGCCTACACGTGGGTGAAAGGGCTGGAGATGAGAAAGATGCAAGAAGATCCTAACACCAAAAGCAGTGAAAGAAATGAGACTGGTGTGTAGGCAGCTCCTGCACCTCCATTTTTGTGCCCGGGAGATTACCCTTTGGTGGTCCTTTCTTCCTGGAAAGAAGAAGAGCAAGGAGCAGGAAGAAAAATCGCCTGCGAAGTGTACAGGGAACTGTGTCAGGAACCAGAGCCAAAGACCTGACTGGGTCGAGTTTTATCTGTGGGATCTTGCCCTGTACCAGAGTTGGGGAGAGCATGTGTTGTAGAGAGCAATCTTTTTTGTGATCGTTTTCTAAAATGGATGTTGCTATTGACTTACTCTGGGCAATTTGCATCTCTGGGGGAGGGTGGGCTTGTAGCAGACACTCAGATGGGAGCTTTGTGTACTTGGGATTTTAGAATTAACTGAACGAATGCAGTCTGAAGCTATAAAATCCTGAACCTCCACCTAAGGAAGAGGCAGGTAGCCAGACTGTTGTGGGTAGACTCCACTAATCTGTTCTGCTGTAAAAGGATTGGCAACAGCCGTTCTTCTTCTTGCCCCATTCAGTGCAAGGGATGGGAAATTCCCTCCCTTCTGGTTCTGTACAGGCCCAAACAACAGCAGTGCCTCCAGATCTCCTTTTCAAAGAGTCAGTACCACATCCTACTGAGGTGTCCTCTGTGTTTCTCTCCATGTGGTTTCTTAGTTCAGGAAATCATGCTGAGAATCAGGAATGGAACTTCTCATTCCCTCTGCACCATGTCCCAGAAAGGGAGAGCATGCCCTCTCTAATGGCCTTTCTCAGGGAGGAGCAAGCTTGGACTCTGCCTCTTCCAGTTCCCAGCAGGAGGGAGAAAGTCACTCTGAAACACTTGCTTCTGTGGGTTGGGGATTCCAGTTAATGGGGATTGTCTTTTTTACTCTCTGTGTAGGGGGTAGGTTTGTGTTTGAAAATGGGGTTGTTTATTAGGTTTGTCTTGGGGAACTTGTCCATATCTACTTTGAGTCTCTTCTGGTGTTTGCCGTTTGTCTTCTGGCTTGTTCCCTTTAAACACCTTGCTGTGTCCAGTTCAGTGAATCCTTCAGCTGTACCATCTTTTGCTCAGCTGCATTATTCCCTTTACCTGAAACTTGTTGCTGAACAACTACTTCTGTAGAAATCTCTGCCCCGCATCTGGTCCCCTGCAAGTGCCACTTGAGGTTATACTGTGCTGTGATTTCTGATAACGGGTCAGCGGCAACATTCTGTAGTGTTGTACCAACAAAGGGGTATTGATCCTGGGTGGCTGATGCAACTACTTCATACTCTATCCTGTGGATCCTATGTGACATACCATACCTTGTGTGTGATGTCTGGCCACTCCTACAGAAGAAAACTCTGATTCTGCACAGAATGTTTTCCTGTCTAATTCTAGTGGCCTCCTGCTCCATGTTTCATGACAACAGGTACCACCTCTTTTTCAATGCAGGCTGCTATTTGGAGTCATAGACTCGCAGAATGGTTAGGGTTGGAAAGGACCTTAAGTTCCAGCCCCTCTGCCATGAGCCGGGGTGCCTCACACTAGACCACATCATCCAAGGCTCTGTCCATCCTGCCCTTGAACACTGCCAGGGATGGAGCATTTACCACTTCCTTGGGCAGCCTGTGCCGGTGCCTCACCACCCTCACAGTAAAGAACTTCCTCCCTATATCTAACCTGAACTTCCCCTGGTTAAAAGGCCTTGAATTATTAATGTTTTTAATGGGAACGGACGTTTTCGCTGTTGTGCCGGCCAAACCTGCCCAATAAAGCCGGGGGTCTCTGGAGCTGATGAGGGATGGGAAACGCGGTTGAGCCTCTGTCGCCATGGGGATGGGGACGCGGGAAGCGCGGCCGCTGGGGGGCGGCAAAATGCCTTGACGTCTCCGTCCGCTCCGCCTCTTCGCGCTGATTGGCTGAGTTGGCGTACGCCAACTCAGCCAATCAGCGCGAAGAGGCGGAGCGGACGCGGCGGGCTGTGGCTGCAGTCGGCGGCGGCGATGGCGGCGGCCGCGTTGGGCCCGGCTCCGGCTCGGTGCCGCTCGGTGCATTGGTTCCGCCGCGGGCTGCGGCTGCACGACAACCCGGCGCTGCAGGAAGCACTGCGGGACGCCGCGTCCCTCCGCTGCATCTATATCCTGGACCCGTGGTTCGCCGCCTCCTCTGCTGTGGGCATCAACCGCTGGCGGTGAGTGGGCTGAGGTGGCTCCGGGCCCTTAGGCCGCGGGTGGGGACTGAGGGGGACGGGATGGGCCGGGTGCGGGCGGGACCGGCGGTGGGGAGTGCTCCCGAGGCTGGCGGAGCGCTTTAAGGGGTGTGGGCCGTGTCTGTGGGGACGCAGCGGGAGCCTCGCCCGGGCCGGTCCTTGTATTGCTGCCCTATGAGGGTGATGAGACGCTGCCACAGAAGCTGTGGCTGCCCCATCCCTGGCAGTGTTCAAGGCCAGGTTGGACGGGGCTTGAAGCAACCTGCTCTAGTGGAAGGTGTCCCTGCCCACGGCAGGGGGTTGGAACTGGATGAGCTTTATGGTCCCTTTCAACATAAGCCATTCTGCAACTGATGGCCGCTTAGCTTTAGGAAATGCTTTTCCCTGAATTTAGAGACAAGTGCAAAGGATCCTCAGAGCTGCGTGACAGCCCCAAGCCTTCCCTCTGCCCTTTGTCTGCTGAGCGCGCACAGGCATGTGTGCACGCCTGCCTTCCTCCAGTCCCTCTTTGGGTTTTTTACGGGAATACACTTTGGCTGCTGCTGGGGAAGTGGGGATAAAGCTGTTAGTACTTGAGTCACGTCTGTGCAGAGGAAAACCTCGTGTACCGGGAGCCAGTCGCATTACATAATGCTGTTGTGCCAGATCTCGGCTGTCTAAATGTTTGGAAACCGAATCCAGGAAGGGATTTTCCTCTGTAAGACTTCCCTGCATACAAACGAAGTGGGATCTCCCCCTGCCCTCTCCTGCCCCAGTTAGGGGCAGCGGACGGGACACCACAAGTGCTCTTTGAAATGTCACGGTGGCTAGGCATTAGGGAAACTGTATTTGTAACTGACTGCCTCTGCTATGCGCCACAGTTTTACCTTAAGGAATGAGGTAGTGAGGGTGATTTAAGCATTTCTAGAACCCTCATCGGGGGATGGCTTAAAAACTGTAAATGTGCAGAAATGACCACAGTGTAGATGTTCACGTTACAGAAAACTGGATTCTGTTACAGTTTAATATAATGTGAGCATGAAGTGATTTTTGCACAGACCAGACTTTCTACAGGCAGCAGCATACACAGCCTCTCAAGTGCTACTGTTGTTGCTAACTGCCATCATTTGGAACAACCAAAGCAGTGCCCCCAGAAGATTAATTTCTGATCCATTTAATCCTTGTTTGTTTCCACCAACATTCCACAGGGAGGGAAGTAGATCTTATTTATGTTGTAGTAATGGAATAGGTGAGCAGGTGAAGTCTTTAAGAATAAGGTTTTTGTGGAAGTGAGTGCCTGCTGCAGATGTCAGAAATTAGCACCACTGGCTTTAGGCAGAAACATTGCCAAGCTACTTATATTTACTGGAGTTCCACTGGTTCCCATTGAGAGCTTTGGCTTTGTTTTTCTATTTACTTTTTTAATGCAGTTCCTTGCATTCAGAGGTCCATGCACCTAAAGCAATGGTTGGTGTTTTACCCAGCTCCCAGAAATGTTGAAATTCCCTTATTATTTATTCATATAGGATAAATCCTTGTTTAATTTTTAGAACACCTTGGAAAGTTGCTGTTCTTATTTAATAGATGGAAAGTGGGCTGGGGGTAAGGAAGTAGTTTGTTTAGGTTACCTAGAAGTGGTTCTGAGTCTTCTGTACTGTTACAGTGGGCCCAGCTTGTTTTATCTCATAGCTTGCATTTTATGTTAATGGGCAGTGCAGTTGAGGAGAGAGAAAGAATCTACTTTGCAGGGCAGTTGTAGCTTAGCTTTCCTTAGCTGCTGTGTGGTCTTAAGGGAGCTGATGCAGATACTCATGTCTTGCAGGTCACGCTGCAGAGTGGGCCTGGAATGGGGGGAGGAGGTGGAGGTTGGCAGCTCACTTACAGAGGGTTGTGAGTTTGCCAGCAGTGCCATGTGCTGTCACAGAGACTGAAGTTTTAGAGCTGATGTCTTTTGCAGCATTAGACAAAACAAAATGACCTTATGGTGTAGATCCGGTGACGTGTGACTGTGAAAGCAATGATTACACATTTGATGTTTTATAGCATCGTGGGAGATCAGTAAGACACACCATTAAATGCAATAATCACTTAAATGCATTTTTACATTTTTTTGGGGGAGGGGAAAGGGAATAGATGAATATCTTTGCATACTCTCTCATCCTTATATCTTCATGGTGGAAGACAAAATGCAGTTCTGTTTGCAGCAATTCTAAGTACAGATAAATCTTGCCTTGGGATATCTTGATGGGCAGTCTTGTGCTACTTATGAGCTAGGAGTGTGCATCTGTCTGCTGTGACATTGTGTATTTGTAGTGAGAACTGTAAAACTTGCACAGTTCTTGTAGTAATTCATTACTTTTTGGAGCAGTAGTGTACTGACACCTACTTCTTGTGCAAAATCCCTCCTGCTCCAGAACAGAACCAATGAGAGAAAATACTGTAGGGAATTATATGGTTTATGCTTTTTGCCATGTCATTATGTGGGGAGAGCCGCTGGTGGGGGGTGCTGCCAGCTCTGAGAGAGAACATGGGAAGGGGATTGCAGGAAAAAGAAAATCCTGGAAATCTGCATCTGTACAAGCAGAACATGCGCATGTATGGCTGGGAGCTGGCTGATGCTACAGTCTTGTAGCAGTCAGTAGACAACAGGATGAATATGAATTGTTTTCTGTTTCTTGTTGTAACTTCCAGTTTGGTTGGTGATGCAGATTTGTTGAAGTCCCATGCAAATTCTCCTCTTTTGTCTTTAACTGCTCTTGTTTCTCCTCTGCAGATTTCTGCTTCAGTCTCTGGAAGATCTGGACAACAGTTTAAGGAAGCTCAACTCTCGCTTGTTTGTTGTGCGAGGGCAGCCAACAGATGTCTTCCCAAGACTCTTTAAAGTAAGAGAATAATTTTCTGGAGCATATTGAAGAAAAACTTACATTGCTAGTTGTTGGAGATCCCTTCAGCTTCCCTTTGACTGTAACTAATTGTTAACTATAACAAATCTTCTCTATAACTACAACCATCTACAACTAGCATAAGGGTCAGGCTTGGGAGCCAGATACACTTTTGAACTCAGACTTGCAAAGAAATTTAGTAGTAGGGTATAACCTAATACTAGCATGCTTGAGCTTCTCTTTTTGGATGGTGATCTTCATCTTTGTTTCTATAAGTCAGGTCTCACAGGGCTGCACTCCTCTATGTTGACAGCTTCTCTTGTACTGGGGTATTTTCTTCCTGCGGCTCTTACTTTGTGAATACTTCTGTGACAACGCACCTTTACAGACACCTTAAAAAAATATATTGATCTGTATGTGAGTTACAAATAGGGCTTTGTGTTAAAATTTCAAAACTGAGAAGCTTTTATGTTAGCTGACTACCTTTTCTTCTTCTGTTCAAGGCTGCTGTCTGGTCAGCACAGCAGCAAAATACAGTTTGGGTCCAGGCTCCCTGCTGATGTACCATTTAGGACAATGGGATATGCAGTGACCTCAGTGGTCAATAATGTGTTAGTGGTATACATTTCTGAAGTGTCAGTGCTGCAGATTGTGAGAGACAGGGCTTGCCAGAGCATCTCCGTGAATATTAAGGTTCTTCAAGCAGTAGCATTCTTCTCTGTCCTGCTCTAAGACTGAATTTTCCATTGTCTTTGAAGCTTTTTGACAGCATCTTTACTACAGTGACAAAGCTAAAATGGTTCATAAGACACTTGTGATTTGGGTTTGTCATGTGGACTGTACCTTACATATGGTTGACAGAATCAGTGTCACCAAAACTAGTGTCAGTTGCTATAGACCAGCTGCTGAGAAGGAGACAAAACCTAAATCTATAACCTCCTGCTGTAAATGGCTGTGATGTGTGTTTCTGGGAGGAGGGCAGTACTGGGGAGGGGAATTGGACTGAGCCAGTTGGAAGGGGCACTGGTACTTATTTTGGCTTTGCATCTTAACACATGACACAAACTGTGTGCTGCTTTTAGCGTTTTCAGTGTCTGGGTTGCTTTTTGATCTGCAAATAAGTTCTGGCTAGTAGCAGTTCATGCGCCACTTAGTTTAAAGTATTCACAGGATAATTAAAATTTTGATGGAGAAAAATGCTCACTTTGGCCAAAGAACAAAAAGTAGTTTTCAGAATCAGAGGTTTGGAGAGATGTTTGTGGAATCCACCAGACTTGCTTTTTGCTGCAGTCTGTTTTCTGGAGCAAGTGAGTTAATGAATATCTTGGATGTGCTGTAACAGAGAAAAGGGGGATGTGAAGGTGTTATGGTATTATGTGGGAAAAGCATGGCTTTCATAGGGATTCAAGCCTCTTCATAGATGCTGCACTGAACAATGAATTAGCAGCAGCTCATGGCTTGCTGTCAGCAGTTTTGGAGAGGAGAGTTATGTCACGTGTGGTAATGCAACACTTAGACCTAATATAATTTCTGCTCTTGCTGCCAGTAACTTGAGCTATGTTGGCAATAGCCGTTGCTGCAAAGGCACTACTTTGTGTGGATACCATGAGAATAGTGCTTGTTACCTCTGTGTTAACCTTTTTAGAGGCTTTTTGTCTCCCTTCCTCTGAAAGAACATTTGTAATTTTACCTCTTCTATCAGAGTCATTTGTTCCCTAAAGTTTGTTCACAGTCCCTTTGGTGGGTGTTTCTTTCCCTACAGTTTTGCTTTGCTATAGGCTAGATACTAACAGACAAGTCAGTCATGGCTGTTCTTTTGTATATGTGCAGCAATTTACTGTCATACAGCTTACTATTTTCTGCATGGTTGCGCTGTGCTGTCACACACAGAGTAGTGGGTTTCTCTAAAGTGTGGGAAATACCTGAATTTGAAGTTTTGTATTCTTACCTAAAATATCTGCTAGCCTTACATGGTTGGGGGCTTTTTTATTCCATTCTTTTCTTTCAAGACAGTAATGTGTGTTTCTTCAAGACCAAAGCCATCTTTTCCAAGCCTTCCAGTTAATACTGTCTTTCTTGTAAAAGAAAGAAAAGTCTAAAACAAAGCTGTTAAATCACATAGAAGCAGGGCAAGGCCTGGAACGTGTCTGTTTGACCCCTGCTCTGAGTTATGGGTGATGTCATGCTCTTAGTTTGAAAAAGGAGTGAAAGACCTCTCTTGAGGTGTACATTCAGTACATAACTGGTTCAGTTCTCTGTCCTTCCTAATAATAATTCCAGGATTGAATCTGAAAGCTTAGAAACAAAGGGAATTTGTACAATTTTCTGCTTCCAAATTCCCTTCCCTGTCTTTGGCATTATTTTTAATGGCCTTTAGTGAGCTAATCACATCTGTTCTTTGTGTTTTGTGTCTGGTTCCAAAGTGGAAAAGACTTTCCTGTATATATAGAGGTGACTTACACTGTCTCAGTTGGAGAATGTGGTTCAGAATTCGGTTGTGTGAGGGGTTTTTTAAGTGTCTTTGTAGATTTCTGGATGTGTTTGACTAAGTCTTTGCTAAACAGGTCTGTGGGCTGCTGCTCTGCTTGATGGATGTCTCAGGAGGGTCGCTGTGGAAACCATTAAACCTCTTCTCATAGGATTCATTTTCTGAGAAAAACTAGGCCATAGTGCTTGAGAGCAAACTGTGCTCTGGAAAAGCCTGAATGCTATTTCATAAGGCTTGTTCCATGTAATCTGTGAGAGATCTGTTAAAGGCATGAAGATACAGGATAGGTGCATGGCTTGGCTAGGGTAAAATAACCCCCCGAAGGTAGAACTTGAATATAAGTCTGAATTGTATTATCATACTCTACTGTGATGACCAGAAAGGTTCACTCAGTTGCCATCCTTTGCCCTGTATTTGCCACTACCTTTGTTTTTTTGCTGTTTGGGTTGGACATTGGTCCTCCATTATATGATTGCTTTAAAGAGACATTGGGAAAAATTTAGAGTGTATTGGTTTCATTTAGTGAAAGTTTCCACATAAAAATATGGGGGTTTGAGTGGAACTTGTTCTCTGAAAGGCTTTCTCTGCAAGTGCTTGAATCCGATGGTAGGGTTACTTTTGGACAGTATGTGTAACAAAATAGGTGGTGTTAGGCTTGGGGACTGAGCTGTAACCTAAGAACATTAATAGAGAAGAACTTGAACCTCCTTTAGGTGTTTTACACCTAAGGTAGGAATTTGCATGGCTGATGTGGTGTTTGCTAGAGCTGATAAAATTGTTGACTCTTTGGTTATCTCAACTCCAGATCCCTGGTTGTCACAGGAACCTTCTGTAAGCTTCCAGACTGTCCAGGAATTCTGAAACCCTCATTTGTAATTGTGTTGGTCACAAAGAGTCTTGTTTGTCAGCTCTGTGCATTGTGTTTCTTGCAGGAATGGGGAGTCACTCGTCTCACCTTTGAATACGACTCGGAGCCGTTTGGTAAGGAGAGAGATGCAGCTATCATCAAACTGGCCAAGGAGGCTGGTGTGGAGGTGGTGATAGAGAACTCCCACACCCTCTACGACCTGGACAGGTAAAGGGAGAGCAAGGGCAGAGGTGCTGTCTGGGCTAGGCTGGGATTGTCAGATCTGTGAAGACCAGTCTCTTCATTATCCATGTTGATCACTGTCACCCTGTGTGAACCTAGAAGGTGTCAACAGGATTACTCTGTGCACTTGCGCTTTTGATTAGAGCACGTTAAAATGCTGGCCATGACGTGAATATGCAGGATGGTGTTGACGCGAATATGCAGGATGGTGTTGCCTCAAGCTTATTAAACTCTCTACTTAACAGGCATTTAAGTTGTGTCCTGTTGATGGCTCTCCTTGAGCATGTCCTCACTGTGTGGACTGCTGGTTTTTGCTATCTTTTGTTAAAGATAGTTGAGCTTTTGTCTCGAACAGGTTATGAAAGCAGGGCTTTTAACTGATGGACATGCCAGGACAGCTGGAAGGAATAGAACAAGGTAGATTGGGGCAAACTTAACATATTTAAAAAACATGAATGCCTTGTCTTTGTTGTGTATTTGCTGTGGGGGAGCCTTGCCTTTATGTTGAGCTTTATATATTTACTTGTATAAAATACAATCTCCATATATCTGTGATCTCCTTAAAGAGTGAACAGTCATTCAGCTAAGACTAATGTACGCTTAACTTCAACCCTGTTTCAGGACTGTTCTTACAGGTTGCTTGCCTTTTTTTTTGGTGGGGGGGAGGAATATGACTTGTGTCAGTAATGCTGAATATAGATTTCCTCCTTTAACATTCCCAGTTTCCCATGGGAAGGAGCTTTGCAGTTAGCATATGCTGTGTGGAAATGCTCGTCTTTGGAGTGTGGGGGATTCTTCTTGAGCCTGTCTCATGAGCAGACACTGCTTTCTCATTTTGCCTTGAAAGAGACCTCTTGAATGCTTATTATATCCTCACCTTTTCAGTGTCAGTGCCCCTCACATCCTTCCTCATGTCATCTTTGTCTTTTCCAGTGTGGATTATCCTAGTTTACTTAAGTTTTCAGGTGGAATTTCTCTTCTAAGAAATCTTCCATATCTCTTCTAAGTTTTGTCACCTTTCTTCATACATCTGGGTTTTTCTAGAGCTGGAGAACAGCTAGCATTCAAACTGCAGGAGCAGCATGGATTTTTATAGTCTTATAATGGTGCCTGTCTTCTCTTAATAGTCACCAGCATTCTTTATGCTTTTTCTGAGTGCTGTTAAACACTAAACTGTTGTCTCAGGGCTTCCTTCCAAAATAGGCATAGCTATTTGAGATTGCATAGCTGTGCCTATGGAGAAACAACATGACCAGCAGTGCATTTCATCTGATATTTTTGAGAGCTGGTCATGTGGTGTTCCTCTTTAGCTATGCAAGATAGGTTATTGCACCAGTAAACTTTATCAGCTGCCTCTTTTTTTTATCCCTTCACAGCTATATTATGAGTAATGTTGAGCAGCACAAGCCCCTGCTCATCTCTGTGTAGGGTTTCTCCTTCTGTATCTCAAAGAATTTCCTGTCTGCAGGGACCTTTTGCTTTATCCCTATTTATCAGGGTTTCTTTATTAATTTTCAGAGAGGGATCTAGTCAGATGGTTTCTGAAAATCCAAGTAGAGGATATCAACTGAATCTGCCTTGCCCCAAGCTCAAATGTCACTACCAAATTTTGAGGCACAGCTTCTTTCATCAAGGCCAAATTAACCCTCCAGCATATTGCATATACCCATGCATTCACTGATTCCATTAGTATTTTCTACCCCTCTGCGTAATGCACATACCAGAATCTCTATTGTGTCATCCCTCTGATGCCTTGAAATGCTTTTTAAATCTGGAGTCATATTTGCTCTTCTTTTTACCTTGTAGTATTCAGTTTTAAGGCAAGTGTTCCATGCAGCAGCTATTAGTTTGGGTGTTTCTTGATGTCCTTTACAGCTCCTGGGTGAATGCTTGCTGCTCCTGACAATCTGTTGCTGTTCAAGCATAGCTTTGCTTTGTAGCAATTAGAATAGAATCATAGAATCCTTTTTCTAATAGAATTAATTTCTTCCAAACCTACCAGTCTGTGACATCTTCTGATAAATTTTCCTTAAAAAGATTGAGTTCTAACCTCCCCGAATATGTCCATAATGAATACACATGTAAAAATAAATGCGGGTTTTTCGATGTGCTGTTACAGAGACTGCTTTTTTTTATGACTTGATCTTCTCTTGGCCCTATAAATATCCTGAGTGTCTGGAAAGGGATTTTGTTTTTTAACTACTTAGGCTTTTTTTGAAAGGTTTCTCACACTTCCCTGTGAGTTGGGAGGTGGAAAAAAGCTGCTTTTGTGGTTTTTAATTTAACATACCAAAGCTTGGGGTGTGTCTGTCTTTATCTGGCCTTCATTTTTCTGAAGGATTTTACCTTTTATTATCTTTGCTGATGCTGTTCTCAAATTGTTTTGACTCTTGTGATCTTTCTGAAATCTTTTTGTGTGCAATTGTTGAATATTTTTCCCCCTCACATCATCCTCAAACCGTCTTCGTGTTGCCTGTCAGTGTTTTACGTCTCAGCTTGTTCTTTTTGCATAGCTGCCTGCCTCATTTTTATGCATTTCTCTTCTTGAATTCAAAGTCATTGCTGCTCCTGGAAGGCTGTTTTATTGATGCAACCTGCAGTCACGGATAGAACAGGCAGGTGATAACTAACATTCTCACTTATACTTCAGCACTGCCAAAGACCAAATCATGAATTGCCTTTCCCTGTGGGTTCTTAACCAATTGTTCTCTGGTTTTTGGCAGGCAGTGGGGTGTGACAGCTACCCAGCCTGTGCAGAGGCAGTTGAAGTCTCCAGTTAACTCTGACATTTCCTGGGTTTTGGCCTCTACTGAGATTTCCCAGCAGGTGGTAATGCAGTTCTAATATTGCATTTCTCTTGGAAGCCTCTCTTAGGGTATATCACCCTCCAGTTAGTGTTCTAACTTATGGTATGTGTTGGCCCTCTGCACACCCTACTTTTTTTCTTGCATAATTAGTAACCTGGTGGTAGCATCCTTCTTCTCATCTTTCCTTGATCAAGTTTCCCATAAGGTTTTTCAGACCTGGTTTTAAACATTTTAGACTAATCTTTCTCTTCTACATAAATGATTCCAGCAGTCCTTCTCTTGTCTCCTGCAAGGTATTCCCAGTACCAGCTCCTTTTAAACAAAGAGCCTGTTCAGTTAAGTTGTGAATTTGACCAGTTTTACCTAGGAAAGAAAGTAGGAAGATTACAATATGCTCCTTGTTGGCACTGCCAGCATAGTTGTGTGATAATCAGAGCATCTTTCCCCTCCTCTTCACTCAAACAAGAGGGATATAGAAAATCAGTATCAGTGCTGGAAAATACTCCTAAGAAAATCTAGGCATTTCCAGTCAAGATTATGGATGTTCAGATTGTAGAAATCAGACAAGAAAGATAATCTCTTGCGTTGTCAGTTTACCAAGCTCAAAGCCTTCACTTGACAGTCATTCTATCTGACAACTTCCAGCTGACAGGTTGTTTTGTCTCTTCTCTGGATCTGCCTGTTTTCTGCTCCTTAGGATCTAAATCCTCTGTAGCGTGCTTGCTGACTGTGTCAGCACTGTGGTTTCTGTAATCCTAGGCAGGCCTGGGTTATTCAATGGGAGAGGTTTAGGGCAGAAAAGAACACTGAGAGCTTGTATGTTTGTAGTATGCATCAGGAGCAGCTTTTTCCTCAAATATTCTAGCCTAAGGCTAAAATAGTAGTTAAATACGTTTTAATAGGAGTGTGTAGTAATTTAAAGGAACTGGGGAAGTGTGCAGACCTTGGAGGTTTTGCAGTTCATAATTATACTCTGCCAAAAAAGTGGTTTATTGCTACCTAAGAAGGTTAAGTCAAACTTGTGCCTGCCAGATCTTGTTATCCTCATGTGTCTGGCATGGTGATCTGGTGTCAGGTGTTTTTTCCCAGTGCTGATACTTAACCTGTCATCAGGTAATTTCATCTCTCCTCTGCTCATGTATGTGATGCTGTGGAAGTTGAGGTGTTTGTCCTTTACCCAGTGCCTGTTATATAGAATATCTCTTGGATATCTCTCCATCTCCTCTTTGAATCTGTAGAAATACCCCTTTTGTCTTACATACACATAGCCCTACACAAGCTCTCTGGAGCAAGGATTTAGATCAGAGCAATTGCATAAGCTGTGTGAATTGGTAGCGGGGCGCATTGTTGAGCAGCCTGCTTGCCAAGTGCTGGCAGCCAGCTCTTCCTCGTGCAGGGAAGCAGGGAGGAGCACATTCAGTCCCCTGTGAGAACCCAGACCTGTCATTTGCAATAGAGCTCAGGTGTCAGGGTTTTGAAGCAAGCAGCTTTCCCTAGCCCTATAGCCATTCCACTGAGGCACTGCCATGGAGATGAGAGTTAGAAGTTGGCACCTATGAGGGTGCACATGCAGACTCCACAAACACTGCTGTCACAGGTAGGACTGTAGGATAGATACCCTGTAATCCAGACTACGTTTGGTCAGGTTTTGGTTGCCTGCTTTCTTGAGGTAAAGTGTGACTGACTGACAGAAAGACCCTCATAACTTCAGGCATCAAGGTACTACTGTCAGATAGTGCTGGGCAGTGTATTGCTAGTCTGGTTGTGCAGCTGGTTTTATGTGTGCTCACCAGTGTTAAAAAGGTTAGGTTCTGTATGACAATGATTCTGGTCTTCTCTGTTCTGCTTCAGGAAAACCAGCAGAATAACTGCCACATGTGGTCTGTAGGTTGTACGGGAAGAGACAGATGACATGAGAGTATGAAATCCTAGGGAAGCACCTCCCTTTTTCTGCCATCAGGGAAAGTCGTGTGAGATTGTACTGCCTGAAGTAGGACAGTAGGAGGAAGGAAAGGATTGCTGATTGGGGGGCTTCCTGGACAAATCTTTGTACAGAAGACAGAGCGTGCTGTGCCCACGCTGTGATTGTTTGTCTGGCCAGGCACTGAAACTGTACTGTGCACACCATAGACTGGTATAGAATCACAGACTGGTTTGTGTTGGAAGGACCTTAAAGCTCACCCACTTCCCCCTGCCATGGGCAGGGACAACCTTGGACCGGGTTGCTCCAAGCCCCATCCAGCCTGGCCTTGAACACTGCCAGGTATGGGGCAGCCACAACTTCTCTGGGCAACCTGTGCCAGCGCTTCAGCACCCTCACAGTGAAGATCCAGACAGTAACCATCCTGACTGTCCTTTTCCTCCGCGTCCTTTTGTCCCGGTGTTTACAATTTATAAGCAGGAAAACGGGATGAAGCTGCAGGAGGGTTCAGGTTCAGTACTTGCAGCTGCGCTGCCCGTTCACCGGCTCCTTTCCCTTCCCTCGGTCGTGCCGATGCAGCGGGAGGCGGCGGCCCCATCGGTGCCGGGGCGGGCTGCCGGTGCTCTCGGGGCTGGCATGTCGCTCCTCCTCGCTACACGTGCGGTGCTGGGGGGCAGGGAGCGCACATGGCGTCGGCTGAACCACTCGGCTTTAAGCCCGGCCCCTTGCATAAGCTGTTGACTGTAATGGGTGGGGAAGGCTGCTCTGCTGCAGCTCCCGTGTGAGCCGTGGGTTTGGCTGTCTCGGCTTTATGTAATGTTGGCGAGCCCTGTGCTATCTGCTTTGCTGTTAACTCCTTCCTCTCCCTGCAGGAGAGCGTGCTCAAAGGGACATCTTTCACTTACCTGGCCCAGGGGGCTTCTCAAAGCTCCCTGTCCCAGGATAAATGAGACTGCATGGCGCTAGCAGGCTGTAGATGCTTAGTGAAATAGAGAAATGGGGAACTGTGGCTGTCTTTTCCAGTAGCATGATCTGACAGTGGGGAATAGCAAGAGACAGGTCTGCTCGTGACCTTCTGGTGTGGGGAAGGATTTCTCTAATCACTGGGAGAGGGGAATGACGCAAACTGGGATTTGTCTCATCGGACACAGGTGGAAGAGGGGTCACTAAAACAGGCTGGGACTCCTCATGTCCGATGGGGGGAAGTAAGGTCAGGATCATGTTAGGACATCACAAGGTGTCAGGGGGGGTAGATGCAGGTCTGGGATTTCCTTGGGGAGACATAAATGCAGTGATCAGACTGAGATTTCATACAGGGGTCCGATGAGGAGCTCTGGAAGAAGAATACAAGGCTAAACCTGATTTAGCTGGAGGTGTTTTGGTGGTTTTTTTTCCTGATGAAGTTGAATTAAAATATGGGGGGTTGTTTTCTGCTGTGTTTCAAGGTTTTGGTTGGTTGGTTTTAATATCTCTTCCAGGGATGCATCAAGTGGAAGGTAGGTCTATAAGGATTTCTGTATCCAGAGTGAAGGTGGGATGCAGTTTGGCTGCCATTTGCCTGTGTATTCTGTGGTATGAGGTTGTAATGCTTATTTTGTCTCCAGAATAATTGAGCTGAATGGCCACAAGCCACCCCTCACCTACAAGCGTTTCCAGGCCATTATTAGCCGCATGGAGCTCCCAAAGAAGCCAGTGAGCACTGTCATAAGCCAGCAGATGGAGACATGTAAAGTGGACATCCAGGAGAACCATGACGATGTGTATGGGGTCCCATCCCTGGAAGAGCTGGGTATGTGCCAGAAGGCAAGGCAAGGGTTAACTGCCTGCTGAAACTGGGATCTGGTGGAACTGTTTCTGTGCCCAGGACAGCTCCAGTGTTCTCATCTGACCTGGGCTGCCTCTAGCTGTAGAAGCAGCCTAATGGGTGCTGGACCTTGTGAAAACAGACTGTTGTCCCTTTAGCATTGCTTTGAAACGCTCTGTATCTGTCCTTATGTTCTCTGCTATACTGAGCATGTAACTGCTCTATCAGTGTCTCATGTCCTCTCCAGCTGCTTTCCTCCTATTACCATCTCTGACACGTTGTGTAACAGACCTGAAGATGTGAACTATGTACCAGGCTTAGATAATTTCATTTCGTTATTGCCAGGCAGCACCAATTTGGTTGCTTAGCAAGACAAAGGATTATGATAGAAACTTCTTTCATTCATCCTGCTATGCCTTATGCTGTATCTTTCTTGGAGGAGGATGAATAGAGATCCCAGGATGAAGAATTCAAGGCCTATGTCAGGGAATCTAAATGCAAAGGAAGAAAAGATTAATGCAGAATACTGTCTGCATGTGTGTGACTGGAGACTCCATACCAGCTTTATAGGTTATCACCTTGTACCTTAGGGCACAGTTTCAGCAGTCATGTGAAAGCAGGGGGCTTCACAACAGGAGTATCCTAAGATTGCAGTCCTGGGTAGATCTGCTTCCTTTATTGTCTGGTCTAACATGAGACTGCCTGCAACCTTACGTGGCTGTGCTTGCTGCCAGGGGAGGCTCCTCTTTCAGCATAGAGCAGTGCAAGAAAACTGCATTATTGCTTCCCCTCTTCATCAGTTCTTCAGCACTTCCCCAAGCTTCCCCAGCATCAGCTTCCAGCAGAGTAAAAGCCTCACCAGGAGCAGCTAGACTACCTAGTGAATTGCTGGTGTCCATGGCAAGGTGTTTTGTAAGGCAGAGCTGTGGATCAGGTGTTCCTTTCCCAGCTGCTCTGGCCTTTGGAGCAGAGCACTGTGGGTGAGTGCTGACACAGCACAGAGTGCTGGCTTGAGCAGGTTCTCTCCTTGATCCGCATGATTTGTCTGCTATACAAGGACTACAGCAGCAGGCAAACCATGTTAGGCAACTGCAGTATGTAGTGTCTTTCTGTTATCATTGCTTAATTCCATCTATGCCCTGTGTCAGGCATGGCTTTGAATCTTACCAAGTTCTTTCTCTCAGGCTTTCCTACGGATGGTCTTGCCCCTGCAGTTTGGCAAGGAGGAGAGACAGAAGCCTTAGCACGGCTGGATAAACACTTGGAAAGAAAGGTAATCCCTGTTACTTAAGTGGTGATTCCTGCAGCCTGTGCCTCCAAATGAAGCATGTTGAGCATTGGCCATCACTCTGTTTCCTTGCTCTTCTAGCAGTGGTCACAGCATGCACCTCTGGGAGGAGTGTTTGGTATTGCAGCACTCCTGTGATCTTGTGGTGTGTGGATGAGGGAAATCCTGGGCTTCCTCAGACCCAAAGGAGTAGATCTGTGTATTAGTTATGCTTCTGTTTGAAGCAGAAAGGACTTTTTCCTTGTTTCTACCCCTCAGTTTCCTTTAGAGGACTGCAAACTTGGAAACTCTCCTGTGAGTTGCTCAGTCCCTGCTACACACCATCTTGTTTAGTCTGTAGCTGAGGGATTAGCAGGCCTTTCCCTTATACATCAGCCTGTTAATGTGTTGTCACACTGGCTGGCATTACTTGGTGAAATACTCATGTGCTTTCTATGGGGGCGCATGTTCTTGATTGTAACACGCAAGGCAAACAGTTTCAAAGTAATGAAAAGATGACCCAGCTCAGTTTTAAGAAGTTTGTGTCTTTTTAATGTTGGGTGGCTTGGTGGCAGTTGCAGAAATCAAAGTATAAATTTTATGCTGAAAGGGGAATTAATTGTCAACATAATGCTCCACAAAAAGGTCTGAATTTTTAAGGTGTGAAATGAGGTAGAGGTACCTGAACATAAACAACTGTGTTAGCTTGTATCCCTAGAAGCTCTCAGGGTTATTAGCTCCTGAATACAAAGCAAGCTTAATCTTTTTCTTGGCCAAAATAACTGGGTTAGATCCTGGAGCAAAGGTCTTGCATGTCTTGAAAAGGGTGTAGGGTTTGGGATTGCCCACTTGAGATATCTCCCAGCAGTGGTTGGAGGTGAATAGAAAAGACTCTGCTGTCAGACCTAAATGGCCTCACCACCTGCACAGAGGCCTGCCCTTAGCAGTGTCCCCAAAATGTAGAATTTTTTGGCTTATTTCTCCTGACTGTGTCTAGGCATGGGTTGCAAACTACGAAAGACCAAGGATGAATGCCAATTCCTTGCTGGCCAGCCCGACAGGACTCAGTCCCTACCTGCGTTTTGGCTGCTTGTCCTGCCGCTTGTTTTACTATCGTCTCTGGGAACTGTACAAGAAGGTAAGACAAGAGGTTCATCTGGAGAGCAGCTTGGGTGTGAGCATAGGTAGTACGGTGCTGGTTCCCAGACTGTGCCAGAACAGCTGCAGAAGCTGCTGTTGCCTCCTTTGTGTTTGATTGTTGGGCTACTGTTAACACTAAAGAAGAAGCACTTGGATGTGAGGAAAAGGGATTCTCCTGTATACAGTCGAGCAGACCTTAAATCTGCTGGTACCTTGTTCTTCAGTTTGGATTTTTGTGTCATGAGCCAAATAGAGCTTTTTACTGTTAATTTTGTGTCATCCAAGTCACTTGTTAGTGTACTGACAGTACTAAAAGCAGTACTCTGACTTTACCACCTGGGGTTTCTGGTAAAGGATGATCTGGAATTGAGCTCCTTTATGGCATTTGTTAGTAACTGACTTGGGAATTGTGTATGAATCTATGGGTGGCTTACACCTTCAATGCGTGGGTGTCTTACTTTACAGCTTAATAAAGCCAGTCCTCCCCTGCTTGCAAATACCTTGTTCTCTGCTTCACAGGTGAAGCGGAACAGCACACCACCCCTCTCTCTGTATGGACAGCTTCTGTGGAGGGAGTTTTTCTACACAGCAGCCACAAACAACCCAAAGTTTGATCGCATGGAGGGAAACCCCATCTGCATCCAAATCCCCTGGGACAGGAATCCTGAAGCCTTGGCTAAGTGGGCAGAGGGCAAGACAGGCTTCCCTTGGATCGATGCAATCATGACCCAACTGAGACAGGAAGGTTGGATCCATCATCTGGCCAGGCATGCAGTGGCCTGCTTCCTGACCAGGGGTGACCTCTGGATCAGCTGGGAGTCAGGAGTCAGGGTGAGTCTGACATTTCCAGAGGCTTGCAGGAGTCCATAAGGAAAACAAAGTCTCCCTGGCACTCTCTGCAAGGATTGAGTACACAGGTATGGCTTTTGCTTCATGTGTGGGAAGAGGCTCTTGGCTTGCGAACTGCATGACTTCTTTCTGCCTTCTACCATGGGGCTCTGATACTATCAAGAGTCTCCAGTAACCGTAACTAAATGTTACAGGGACACACTGGTAAATATGGTCTGGGGTACTGGGGGCTTTTTAGATTATTTTTTTAATTTATAAAAGTTCTCTCAATCCATCTGTTTTCTTTGCAAGTTCAGTGTCACTTTATGACTGGACCTTTTTCCTCATGGAAATGGATTGTATAATCCATCACCGTGCCGGTCAGGGAATGCTCCATGACTGTGAAATCTGAGTCTAGAGTCTCTCAAGGAAAGAGGTAAAAGACCCTCCTCTTGGGCCATCTGAAGGGACAGACAGCTTGAACCTATCCAGTGTACACACAGCCCTACACAAAGTGGAGGGAGAGGTATCTTGTCACAAAGGTGACAAAGGAGAGTGTAGCAAAATGTGCCTCATAGGGTCAGATGCTAAAAGTGCAGTGTCTCTGCATGGATGTAAGTTACTGCTGAAACCTGTCCACCTCTCAGTGGCAGCATGCTCTGTGACCTTCAAAGGATTTCTTGCTTCTTGCTTTGGTGTTTGTTCTTTGCAGCATCTGCCTGCTTCCCATAGTTGGTGCTTATCACTTGTTACACCTCCTAGGTTAGGATCAATGCCCATGGCTTGCTGCAACACTAGGTAGTGATTTAGTCTCTAGCTGCATGAGAGATTAGGCAGCACTTTATCCGTGTGAGCAGACAGAGCCTCCCTATGTGAAAGCGTCATAAAGTGGGATCTCTTGACCAGCTGACTGGCTTCAGCCAGCACATCACCTCTTTGCTGCTGCTCTGGTTCCTAGGGGCTGTCCTCACAGCTCAGCACCTGCCATTTGAACTGGCATCTTGGGTCTTCCTGCCACAGTCCTGTGTGAGGAAGCTCTCAGTGCCTTTTCCTCCCCTTGCAGGTATTTGATGAACTGTTGCTGGATGCAGACTTCAGCGTGAATGCAGGCAGCTGGATGTGGCTTTCCTGCAGTGCATTCTTCCAACAGTTCTTCCACTGCTACTGCCCTGTGGGCTTCGGACGTCGCACAGACCCCAGTGGTGACTACGTTAAGTGAGTGATGTGTCTGGAGTTTCTCTGTTGCTTGGTCTCTGAGCTTAAGTTGTTCAGTGACTGACGGGTGTATAAGCACTTTGTGTGCATTGTGAATACTGCATTGCTGCACTTTAAGTGATGCTTGTGCATCTTTTTACTTGTGTTACAGGAGGTATCTGCCCAAACTAAAGGGTTTCCCCTCACGCTATATCTACGAACCATGGAATGCCCCAGAGTCTGTGCAGAAGGCAGCCAAGTGCATCATTGGTGTGGACTACCCCAAACCCATGGTGAACCATGCAGAGACCAGTCGACTGAACATTGAGCGTATGAAGCAGATCTACCAGCAGCTGTCACGCTACAGAGGGCTCTGTAAGTACCAATAATTGCAAAAGATTGGTTTTTTTAATAGGAAATAAAATGCTAGGAGGAAAGGTTGTGATTTAAAATAGATAGCACTGATTAGTTTTGAGAGTTGGTGATGGCACAGCACCATCCCTGTGCCACCAGTGGTCCATTCTTCACTTTGCGGGGGAAAAAAACTAGGCAAAGAATGTTAAATAAATACACTTCTGGATCACCGTGTGTGTCTGTGGCCAGCACTGGGCGAGCACAGCTCTGAACACGTCCTGCTTTGGGATATGGATGCGCTGGTTGATCACCACTAAAACGTCTCCCACCACCATAGTTAAGTGTTTCTTAACTATGATCCTCTTGCCTTTCTCTAGGTTTACTGGCATCAGTCCCTTCATGTGTGGAAGATCTCAGTGGCCCAGTCATAGACTCAGCCTCAGGACAGGGCTGCAGCAGCAGTACAGGTGAGCTGGAGTTTTGTGCTTCTGAGATAGTTTCATGTTGACTTACAGGCTATGGGCAGAAGGAGGGAAAGATCCTTTTCTAATAAGAAAAGAGTGTGTAGCTAGGAAAACCTAGATCACATTCACCTTCCTTTAGGCTTTTTCAGAAGTCCCAGTGAGCCTTCGTTTCTAAAAGGGCTGAAGACAATTGATTAAAGTGAACCTTTTATTGCCTGTATGGGATCATATGCAGCCACTTAAGGGAGATGTGCAGATTACTGTAGGGCCAGTCAGGTGTAATGAAGCTGTTCTCCAGCAAAGGAGAATACTTTTGTGTTTGTTCTGGGGGACTTGATTCTGCTTTTAACAAAGGTCTTTCAGCAGTTTTCAAGTAGGTTGTGGCAACGTGTCTGTGCTTGTACACTGCATGTTCTTTCTCCCACCTCTGCGGCAGGTTATTCTAGGGTGTACTCATGAGATCTAAAGGCAGGGAACTGTTGCAATGTTGCAGTGACTCTTCTTGCTCTACAGCAGTGAGGCTGTCGCAAGCGGACCAGGCTTCTCCAAAGCGCAAACACGAGGGAGCAGAAGAGCTGTGCACTGAAGAACTGTTCAAACGAGCCAAAGTGACAGGTCTCCCTGCTCCAGAGGTCCCTGGCAAGAGTTTATGACTGTGAGTAGTCCCCAGTGTGATCTGGCTTAAACTGCCTTGTTTTGGCAGATAGCAAGGCTCAGTCCATTTGCTCCCTGCATTTTGATGAGCAAAATGGACTTGCTTATGGAGGGAGGTGGCTGTGACTGTATATTCCATAGCCCTGCAATTTGGCAGTGGGCTGCCCTCCAGTTGTTTTGCTTTTGCTTGACAAGCTGTTAACTCAGTTGTCCAGCAGAGAGCAGTACCCTGTTGCTAAAACAATCACAGAGCACAGTTGTTCTTGGGTTTGCTCTAGTGAGGCTGCTTCTCCTTCCACAGGATAGGTTTGCAGCCAGGTTTGCCCATGTGGCAAGGGTATGGGCTAGAGGAGGAGAGCAAGCAGATCCAGTCATCTTCCTGAAATGCTTCCAGGAGGGAAGGAACTGGTTGCATATTCTGCCAATTTCTCAGGATGGAAAGTGAGTTTGAGGCAAATTCTCTCTTTTGCTTTTTCCTACAGCCAGCAACAAGCACCTTGCAAGTGAAGAGGGAGAGTGCTGAAGAGGTGACCAGAGGAGTAGGGACTGCTGCCATGGAGGGACTGGAGCTTGTGATCTGCAGCAGAAAATCTGGGCTCATATAAGTGTGTAATTCCAATAGCTGCCACAAAAGGGCACTGCATTACTTGTGTTTGGGACTATTTGGCTTTCTGGTCTCCAGAAAGCCAAATATGTCTCTTCTCAGCCGTGTCCAAAATCTGCCCGCATTTAAGGTGGGGAGAGCCTTCTATCAGCTTGTGCAGTCCCAAGTGTATCTTTCTTTTCTGACAGTGGCTTGATGCATTGATGTAGGGAGCAGCATCTGTGCATCTCAAGTAATGAACGTCCTTTCTCATCACTAATACTAGGCAGTGAGTGGCGCTGATTAAGTCAAATTATGGTAATATAGTAGGAGTTGAGAAGGAAGCTGCTACAGTGTTAAAAATAGAGTACCCATCGTACGAGAGAGCAGGAGAAACTCAGGTTTTCTTTCATTAGTCTAGACTGGCTGAGATGTAAATGCTTTCTGAGTAAATCAAGGTGGTACTCATGGGATGGAAAGAAAATGAAGGACAACTGTAGCACAAGAACAGAGGGAACCAAACTGTCTGTGCACTTGAACAGCACTTAAAACTCTCCCTGCAGAAGAATCTTGCTACTGCAACGTCGGCTGTTGTCTGGAAGGGGCAGCTTCAGAGCACTTTGACATTGGGTGGGAGGGACTCTGAGGGGAGCAATTCTTAAAAGATAAGAACATGCCTTGATGGGAGTAAAGTAGCTTCCCAGAATCTTGCTTGTCCAGATAATAAGGAAGCAACATCTGGGCCCCTGCACTCTAGAGCATTTCCTTCCCTGTGCGAGAGCTCTCTCGGATGGAGCAGCCATGGTGTGTAGCCTGTGAGTGCCTCATACTGATAGGAGTTGTGTTACACATCAGCTCCTTGAAGTGTGTCTTCCTCAGCTTCAGTCCCTTGTCCATTCTGTGTGTCCATTCTGTTTGCTCTTTCCTGCACTGGTATCTGTGTTTCAGGTTTCTGCGCAGTATACTCCAGTCCCTCTGGCCCTGCACACTGCTCCTTATGGCCATTTGCATTCGTGCTGGTGCTTTGTAGTCAAGCAGGACGATTGTGTAGCTTTCCTGGTTCTTAACCATACACTCCTTGGCCTGGTCCTGTCACATGTAACTTCAAGACGGTGCTGGCAGAGCACCTCTACTTGCCTTCCCATCTGAGTGGGCAAGGGAGGGTAGTACTGCAGAAGAGCCTGTCTTCTGGCTGTTGTAAAGAGGGAGTAGATTGAGTGGCTAGTCCTATGTAATGAGCTGCTGTTGGCACTGTTTTCATTTGCTGTCCAAAACCTTTCATCCCTGCCTGGCACAGATAACGTGGGACTATGTGTGAGTTGCTCAGTGAACAGCTTGGGGAGCACAAGAGTTGTCTCTCACTCTGACTGGGATAATCAGATTCCATTTTAGAGCCCATGTTTGAACCCAGAGCAATGGGGCTGCAAATAGAAACTGACTCAAATGTGTCTGGGAAAGCTGAAGTGGTTGAATTGGGTCTGTGAGTTAACTTAGTGAATAGCTAAATAACCTTTCCTTCCCACTCATCTCCCTGGGGCATTGACCTTATATTTCTTTTTTCAAGGGAATCCATTGAGCAGATTGACCAAGTAAACACTTTTCCTGCTCTTTCTTCTAAACTTGTGTTCATAAAGCCTGCCTGGTGGAAAACCCAGTACTTAACAGGTTTTGTCGCCTTCACTCTGACCCAGACCTTACTCCCACTGTCTTGGGGGTAGAAAGGTGTAAAGAAATAGAGACATCCCTTCTGCAGCAGAGAGAAGAAAGGGAGAAGACATGCACTTTGTACACTTCGGTTACAGAAGTTGTGACTTCTGTTCTTTGCAGAGCCTCATGCTTGGGCAATGGTCTGTAAATATGATTTTTTTAATATATAAATGTCTTTAACCCTCGCTATGCTGTCATCCAAATTATTTCAGTTGGTAAGTAGCATGTTTGGAACTGGATCCAGGAGACAAGAAGGCAAAGGGAGGGGAGGCTGAATCTCTTAAGTGGTATCTTAGAAGGCTTTGTAGATCAGGAGGGAATCCCATTTGCAAGGTGTCTGTCAGGACCTGTGGTGTGGATGGTGTTACCTGAGGAGCTACAGTTTGGGTAGTAGAACTGGGAAGGACAGAGATATAAGACCAGCCATAGGCAAGGGGAAAACTTCCTGCAGGAAACCTGTTAGATAGGTTGGGATTCATCCACTGAAAACTTCCCAGATGAAAGGATAAAGGTGGGTAGAATTGTGTGACCAGTGAGTGGGGGACAACTGTTCACTGTTTTCTGTAATGTTTAGGATTGGGCATGTTCCAATGTACTACAGGCTGGCAGATTGAGCATGGCTGCACCTTCATTAGTTTTTGTGGTAACTTTTCCTTAGTTGTGGCTGCTGACAATTTGAGTTGAAAATCATGGGGAGAGAAAAAGCCATCAGGGACCATTAGTGAAGATACCATCTTTGTTTCAGGAAGGAGCAGGGGATTGCTGCCAGCTGAGATGGAGGAAGCAGCATGAAATGGATGCCAGTTTGGGGCTTTCCATTTCCTGGGATAATGGCCTTTTTCTGTGTCTCAGGGCTAGGTGGCAATATCTGACCTGAAGCAGGCACAGTGTGAGCTCTCTGCCTGGGAAGGGGGAGCAGTAGTGAGAGTAGTGGCTTTCAGGACCTTCCCCAGGGTGATCTGAAGGCTCCTTTCAACTGAGAGGGTGGGCACTGGGGCAGGGAAGTGCTGTGAAGCTATGGGTTGTGTCTGATGTAACCCCAGTCAGCCACCGATTACCCCTCAGCTGCTCGTTCCCTGCCACTCTCCAGTGGGATGGGAAGGAGAATTGGAACACATGTAAAACACACATGGGTTGAGATAGGAACAGTTTAATAATTGAAATAAAGGTAAAATATAATAATACAATTATAATAATTAAAGGAAGGAATAAACATCACCCCCTGAGAACTAAACATGTGGTGCATAGTACAGTTGCAGCTCAATGACTGATGCCCATCCCAAGCAGCGGTTGGTGGCTCCCAGCCAACTCCCTTCAGTTTCTGTACTGGGCATGACATGCTGTAGTATGGAATATCCCTTTGGCTAGTTTGGGTCAGATGTCCTGGCTGTGCTTCCTCCTAGCTTCTTGTGTCCCACCTCACTGGTAGAACATGAGAGACTGAGAAGTCCTTGATTGGAGTAAGTGCTATTGAACAACAACTAAAACATTGGTGTGTTACCAGCATTATCTTTGGCTAAAGCCAAAACAGTGCTGCACAAGCTACTAGGAAGAAAATTAACTCCATCCCATCTAAAACCAGGACAGGTTTGTCAGCAATTGATCTTTTTCTCTTGCAGTTCTTAAGCTAACTCATGAACTGATACTATAAACACCATAACTTAGCAGTCTAGTAACTAGCTAGGACACAGTTGGAGTGAAGTCCTGCTTGTGCCTTCTGCCATCCTCCTTGGTGCTCCTATGTGTAGACCCAGTTACTGGACCCTATTTTTTTCTCTTTGGAGAATTACCTAAGGTACATTACTTCCTTAGCACCCAGCAAGACTTCAGGAAGTGCAAGTTGTCCTGCAGTTTCTTGTCCAGGTTTGTCAATGTGTCTGATCCAGAACAGCAGCACGAAAGCCTCAGCTGGGTATGTTCAGGTAGGGCCAGTCCAAACACCAGCTACGTGGTTATTGCAAACATCCAACAAAGCCAAGACACAGCTTAAAAGTACTTCATAAACATAAACATTTGAAATTTGGAGTGATTTGCTGGGCAAGTTTGAGAGGCAAAAGGGAGGTTTTGGAGATGTAAATTCGGGTGTTTCAAAAAGGCGATGGAGATAAAACGGAGTACGTCTGGTCTGTGAGAATGCAATGTGTGCGTGTGTTGGTTAACTGAGTGGGGCTGGGGTCAAGGCTCATGCTGTTGCTGAGCTGTTGTCAATGGCAAGGACCTTGTGGGCTTGGGGAAGTAACACTTCAGTGCTTGAAGTGGTTTGTGCATGACAAAAAGCCTTTTGAAAATAGCAGCTATGGAAGATGAAGAGGCAAGATGACCGCGAACTTAGTCCTGCTTTCCCTACCTGGAGTTAGTAATGTCAAATAGACCTGGAGAGGCTGGGTTTGAAGCACTGTCTGCACTGGCCAGGACATCTCTTCTCCCTGTCAAAGGAATGATGGTGATGTGGCTAAGGATGGAAACTGGCTAGCCTTGGATTTCTAGCAGAGAGAGATGGCCTGGTCCATGTGCTGGTGGTTGGGGAAAATCCCCCTTGTTCTCTTCTGTCTGCACAAAAGAGCTGGAGCAGCTTTGGGAGGGGTTAGGTGAAAGGTTTGGAAGTGGAAAACACACCTGGATGTGAAGAGATGGGAGCTGGAGCCATTGAGGGGAAACTGGAGCAGTGAGCAGGATGGCTGATGGAGAGAGTGCTGGTCTGGTATCCCAGTTGCATCTAGGGTAAGATCAGGAGGTTCAACAGGTGGGAAGAAGCAGGAAAACCTCTCCCCATACATCATGTCTCTTCAGACTTAACATAAGACTGAGAATATCTCAGAAGGGAACTTGGTGGTCAGTTGAACAATGTGAAAGAGACAAAGAAGATGGGAGATGCCTTAAAGCCAGGAGATGCCTTGTGAGCAGAGACATGGGCTAGGACAGAAGTGTGGTCTCTGCAGGAGGTGGACAGGCACTCTCGCAGAGCCCATGCACTCTGCCGTGCATGTAAGGAGATGATGTGACCAGCAACAGTGCAGCCAGAAAGGCCAAAATGGGGCTCCTGCCAGGCCAGAGCTGGGCTGAGAGGCCTGCTGACCAGGCTGGGGCTAGCTTTTGGTGTCCCAGCAGAGAGTAAGACGTGCTGAAGGTGATGTGGCTGCAGGGGGAGGAAGCAGCCTTAAGGCTTCTGCCTTCAGCTTCTGCCCCAGCTCAGAGGCCAAAGCACAGGGGAGGCTGCAGAGGAACCACGTTGTGGTAGTTGGGGTTCATGCTTCAAGATGGAGCTGTGTCAGAGCCCTGGAGGAGCACTGGTGTGCTTCTTGTGTCCTGCATGCAAGGCGTTTCACTGTGTGCATCCAAACTGCGCAGAGGACGCCTCACCCCACTCAGGATGCTGCCCCTGGTGCTGTGTGTGGTGACCCTTTGCGTGTGTGCTTATTCCCACCCTGACCCAGGACTAATGTCTCTTTCAAGCTAGTCTGGCAGGAGACCAAGGCTCCGAGAGAGAGCAGGGCTGTGTGCCTTGGAGGGCTCTGCTTGCTCTCCTCTGGAGGACCAGCTGACGGCCTGGGTATTTGCCAGCAACTAATACAATTGCCTCAATGACTGCTCCGTGCTTTGAGAAACACTGGTGTGTTCTGCTGTATCTTTGAACTGGACTAAAGCACTGTTCTCCCTATCCAGAACTGCCACAGGCGGTAACCAGGAGCAGGGTGGGCATGGAGGGAGTACAAAACATTCTCCTGTTCAGGTACAAGAAGTGGCCTTGGCGCCTGAAAATACCGACGTTACCCATTTGTGTGTGCAGCACAACCCGCGCGCTCTTCTGCCGGAAAGGGATGTGGAGGAGAGGCAGGGGACAGAAACCTGGTGCAGAAGGTTAGCAGCAGAGAGCATTCACCCAAGATGAGATGCCCCCTGGAGCATCGCTGGCTGCCTGTTCTGCGAAGAGACCTGCAACCTCGAGATGCATTTTCCCCTGCCTTATGCCTGTAGAACGTGTGTTTAAGCTGCTTTTCCACTTCCCCTCCCTGCGCTCACAGCCCTGATGAGCTTCACCAGGGACAGGGGCTGTGCCAGGGCTGCAGACCTGTTGCCAGCGGGGTGCTGCCAACCCTCGATGGAGGGAGAGCGCAGCCCGGGTTTCGCTCTGCTCCTCCCGCCTCAGGCACGTCCCCGCTGCAGAGGAGACCCTCGACAGCGGCCCTGAAGTGTCCAGCCCGTGCCTGGAGGAGACCCGGCCGTCCCCCGCGCCGGCTGCAGTGGGTCCGCTGCGGCACATCTGCCTGCGGGGCTCTGCCTCCAGCTGTGGGCACAGCTGGGGGGGTCATTCCAGCTGCGGACACATCTGCCCCACCGGCCCCGGCCTTTCCCATGGCCCGTGCGGGGGTGGGGGGGGGATGCGGGGTGTCGCCTCCAGCTGCGGCCACATCTGTCCTGCAGCTGCCGCCGGGGGCCGCGGAAGGAGCCCCCCCCGGCCGCGCCCCGCGCCTCCCCCGCTCCCCGGCGGCAGGTATGTCCCTCCCCGCCGGCACCACAGCATCCCCCCCCCTCCATCCCTCCTTCCCTGCCTCCCTCCCTCCCGCCCGCCCTCCGCCTGCATGGAGAGAGCCACAGAATGGCGGAGCGAGAGAAAGGAGCCGCATCCCCGCCCGCCTCCTCCCCGTTCCTGGGGCTGCACCTCGCCTCGCCCCCCAATTTCAGGTACCGGCTGCATCCCCCCTCACCCCTCCCGGGACCCCCGCGGGGCT
>WYDI02028224.1:0-46137 GCA_009867235.2 Psittacus erithacus | reverse complement strand
AGCCTTCTCTTCTCCAGGCTGAACAGCCCCAACTTTCTCAGCCTGTCTTCATACGGGAGGTGCTCCAGTGCCCTGATTATCCTTGTGGCCCTCCTCTGGACTTGTTCCAACGGTTCCATGTCCTTTTTATGTTGAGGACCCCAGAACTGTACACATTTAAAATTAATGTATAAAACATGATTCAAATATGATATAAACTTTCAGGCAATATTTAGAGTAAAAATAAACAAATACATGAGGTGCTTACTGATTTCTGTGAGGAGTTAGTAGAAAAAAGGAGATTGATTGAGTTCTGGAAAAGAACCATTAGGACTCCAGTGGAAACCTGAAGGGAGAGCAGTGGTTCGGAATGGTCACAACAGCTGGAAAAAGGCCACAGGCATCTTTTGGGACAATGAGGACATTTTTATTCCTCTATCTCTGCTCCCGTGTACAAGTAAGCTGTAGTTCATTGAGCCTTGTGTCTACAAGAGTCACTGGTTATCGCTACTTCTCTTTTCCTGTGCACATGAGCTAGGGAGCAGGTGAAAGGAGAGAAGGCAGGAATGAGCTGCCTTTTCCTTAGAGCTGAGCATCTTTCTTTCCTTCATGTGAACCAGTGTCTAGAGGGACCTCAAGGTAAATCAATGAATCCATGAAGAATTCCAGCAGGTGGACTTGAACCTAACTGCAAATATGTCCTTACTCCAGTCAGTTTACAAGTAGGTACCTTCTGCTGGGACTGTGCAGGAAGATCAGGTAACACATATAGGAGATCCTCAAACCGTCTTTGATTTGGTATTACTTGTGTTTGAGCAAGTTCTCAAAAACACCTCACTGACCAGTCAAATTCTGAGGCTCCTCTATGGCAACTCCACATGGACAAATTTTACAACTCCTTAGTGCTTTTAAATGCTCTGCTTTCACTGATCCCATCATCAAACACTCAGCCCATCCTTGTATACCATTTACTTGCAGACAGTTCCCTATAGCAAAAGGATTCTGAGGCAGAATCATAGAATGGTTTAAATTATTTGTCATCATCTTTGCCAACACTGCTGTACCTCTTTGTCATACCATATGCCCCCAGCCTTTCCACTGGCATGTTGCTGGCCTGCACTGGTTTCACAGCTCTGCTAGCCTGCCACAATGAAACCTTCCACCCTCTGAAGTTAGTTCAGGCATTTGGGCTGGAGCCTGGAAAACTCTTGGTGGCTTTTGGTAGCTTCAACAAAGCAATTTTAGAATGGCACTGGGATGCCTTTTCTTTGTATTTCCTGGCTTTTGGAGGATGGGTCTCTGCTGAACTGAAGCTCTGTAGGATGTAGACAGAACTCAACTGGACAAGGTCTTGCACAGCTCAATATTACTTTGACATTAGCTTTGATTTGAATAGGGAATATGATTGCCTGATTTCCAGAGGTACCTTCCAGCCAAACTGTTCTGTGACTTCGTTGAACATCCCAGACTCTACGGTAAAAAGGTCTTTATCAGTCACAGCAAGGTATAATTGTGAGAGTAATGGAGTTACTAAACAAGAACACGATCCTGTAAGGCTGAAATCATCAGTCTCAAGCTTCAAGTTTTTTTGTGAATGAAATACATTAAGATCTATCAGTGGGGTTTTCTCTACTTACAGTGTAACAGGGAATTCAGTGATAGCATCACTTATTATTTTTTCATTTAATTTATTATTGCATCAACAGTTGCAGCATGAGGAATATATTCTACATCCTGGGATATAACAAATTCAAGTGCTTCTCTGATACTGTGTATCTTTTGATTATTATTTTGGTCTATAATAACAGAAAAATTAAAATGCTGTAGGTTATGAAGCCTTTGTTCCTAGGAAATGTCTGATATTCTGGGAAATGTCTGACAGGAGAACAAAGCCGATGCCCAAGTATTCATTTCCTTCAACACTGTGGAAACATTTTTCAAACATGTATAATTCTTTTTTAGAAAAATTGCTTATATATATATATAGTTATTATTGTTTTGAGATCTCACAATAATAATTTGTGATAACGATATATTGCATGGGTTTCAGGTTTTAAGTACCATTACTTCAGCACAGTCATTTTCTGAAACCCTGAAAGTGATTTTGGAAAGCTTTAGTGAGCAGGGCACATGAAGACTGCTTGACAGTCCATTTTTTGGTGCTGTGCAGTTACTGCACACACTCCACTGCTGTCATTTACCCATGACTTCAGAATTGTTTTTGCTGGGTTGTAGCTAGAAGAGGGACACAGTGCTTTGCAAACAGTGGCAGACATTTGGATATACAGTAGAAAAATAGCTATTCTGTTGCGAAAAGAAAAGCCGGAGTGTGAGCCCCAGCACTGAATTCCTAGTGGCCCATATTGATTAATTGGTAGCTCACTCCCTGGCTTTTTTTCAGCCTATTCCACTTAAGGCTGACCTAGACAAATCTGGTACAGATTTATGCCATGCTGTACAGACCTAAGCAGCGGGACTGAGGTATCTACTGCTATTTGGCTTTGGGGCCAGGCATCAGTCCATGGCCCTCGTTTATTTGCAGTATAGAAATATAGGCTGCCGTTGTTTTCCTGTTTACTCATCCAGCCACAATCATCTCAGAAAACAGGAGCTCAGCCTTGAAACTCCCCAAATGGTAAGCGGATCTGATAGAGAGAAACTGATCTTCATTGCCTCACTTGACGCTCTCTTAGCATTTGAGACAAGTGCAAATAAGCTCTCAAATATCCAGGTGAGAGACAAATACAGAAGCCTGTAACATAGAGTGTAATATGCCTTGGTCTGTTTCAGGCTTTTAAAATTTTTTGGAAAGTATTAATACATGTTGGTCAGGGCACTGCTATTGTTGTTACTTCTTTCCCTGCAGTTGCACAAAGAGAATGATTGATTTTAGCAAGTTGCTTATTATGGCCTTATCATTGTCTAACTGTGTTTGTATCCTCATCCTGACTCAGTTGCCTCTTTCCAGTGCTGCAGAGTTGTTCCTTGCAGGGAAGCCTGGTTTTATGTCTCTGTTGCTCTCTAAACATCTTCAGTTTCTGTATCTCCTTTCTGAGATGTGGGGATCAGAACTGTGCTCGGTGGGCAAAGAAGAGACTTCTACCATTATTTAATAGTGTTCACCGATTTGTAACCTGTTCTCATTACTAATTTCAAATATTTCCTTTTGCTTTTTTAACCAAAACCAAGCATGGAGCTTATGTTCTTATTGAACTATCACTTCTGGATGGCAAAGGAAAAGCAAACTCTTGGCAAGGAGGTTTTGCCAGGAAACTTTGAAGCTGTGCAGTGTTCTAGAGCACAGTCATTGTGATTACCTGGTGTCAGGACAGCAACGTAGCTGTTCTTGTGTATAGAGATGGATCTCTCCAAAAGGACAAGACACAGAAGCAGAGAAGAAATTCTGAAATTTCATCAGCATGCACGATTCATGCTTGGGAAGATGTGAGTGAGCTGCTTTAGATCATTATTACATAGTTCAGCCTGTTGAGTTTGTGAACGGTTCTGTACAAGACAATTTGTAATTCTACAACTTAGGTTTTATTGCTTGATCATGGGTTATCTAAGGAAAGAGTGAGACTTCCTTTATTTCCGAAGGTTGTAGGGAAAGGGAAGATGTGTAAAAGCCAGCCCTTTTGATGCTGCTTGCTGTAATTGTCAACGATGCATATTTAAACAGACGTTACTATTATGACTTCATTGACATGGGTGTTTGCCAAAATTGTTAAAATTATTACTTTTTAAAAGGAGCTCTGAATATTCCTAAAGCCTATACAACAGCATATGGCCCGCTCCTGAGTCATGAGGCCTTTAAAAATATTGTAATATCCTTTACTATCATACCAAAGTAGACATTAATGTCAACTTTAAATAGCAAGTACCTGAATCTTATAAGTGATCTACAATTTGTGTGGAATCAGTTTGACTGAAGGAGGTCTCCACACTCTTGTCCATGGTTTGCATGGAGAATGTGTGAAGGGAAGGGGAAAATTCAAGGAAATAAAAGATCATGAAATGGCAGATCACTGCTGCCTTTATTTTTTTTTATTATTGCTCAGCAGAAGCAAAAGCACACCCCCCTTATTGTTTCTTTCATGACAATGGAATTATATTTTCATTTAGGGAGGAAATGAGTAATCAATTACTATGCCAAATCAATTCTGCTGGAATTTACTGTCCACTTTTCAGAGTGAGGTCTCCCACAGTAAAGCTCTATCTACGAACAACAAACTTTTCTCTTTCTTTAACCCAGTGGGGTTAGTTATATCCTGTTCTACTCAAGGGGCTAATCAAATAATATTAGCTGTCATTTTAATGAAAAGCAATATATGAGTAACTATAAGGATTCTTTTTGTGTCCAAAGACCAAAGCATTGTATTCAGTTGATGACAGACATTGTAGTTTTATGATATCTAAACCTTGATAGCCAACGAATGGTTCTCTTGAACATGGTAACACATTCAGAAGGAAGAGGAAGAGGCATCAAAGAGTGAGAAAGGACTATTGATCCTGCTAAGACTATGACTGAGAGCAGTCATCAACATTATCAGATCTGGCTCACATGTGCACATTATCTGTGCACTGTCCCCTTATAAGAGCAAAGCATATTACAGCATGTCAAAATAGGGGAAAAAGTTCTAAAACTTTTGGTCATTTTGTGATTTATTGTAATGACAGCAAAAATTTAGAAGTTCACAGGAAGACTGAACTCTTCATTACTGTAAGTAATTGTAAATAGCTGGAAACGTTGGGCTAGAGTAAATGTCCTTTAGCTTCATTCTTTGCTAACAGCAAATAAACAGTCTTTCCTGTTGGGGTTTTTATGGTTGGGGGTTTTTCATTTGTTTGTTTGAAGGCCTCTCATCTACTGCTTTATAATATCTGCCTCGGAGGGTTAAAGGAGTACGTAGACATGCTTGTAAGATGCTCTAAGTATATGTAATAATAATATTGCAATGATATTAATATTAAATGCTTGCATGTCTAGAGCTTGTCAAAAAGAAGTAACAACTGACATTAACATTGTGTATTACCTAAGGAAATATTGGGAAAGATCTGGGTTTCCATTTTTCTGCTTATGGGAGGACAGGAATTCCTAAGCCATCCACTGTAATTAAATCCCAGGCATTAAGAGAACAGTTCTTTTAAAAGCAGTAATATGGAGCCTCAGCCTCTTAGAAACTGCACCTGCGCCTTTATCTATGTGGATTGATGCCCTGTAAGCCTGTAAGTTTGTACCTGTGCTGTTTGGGAATTTAGTCTCTGGAAAAGGACTGAGGTAGCTTTCAGCTGGTGCTGGGGGAGGCCAGTACCTCAAGCATCCTGGCAGGATTCCTTTTAAAGGGAAAGACTGCTTCAGCAAAGTACCATTTATGCTAGTCTTAGACATCTGTCACATGTCAGAACGCTTCATATGCAGCAGGACTTGATCATCTCATTCCCCACTGGGTGACTGCTTCCCTTGTAAGAACTTGGAAAATGTGGATGTGCCCTGAGGAAGAATAGCTAACTGAGGATTCATTTACAGTAAAGTGTGATCTAAACCTGATACTGGCTAAGGATGGAGCAGCATATAAAATGGGGTGAAGTTTCCATCTGTAGTTTAATACATCAAGGGGAAGAAATGGTGGCACCACCAGTGGAGAGCACTAATGACTTCATGACAGAAGTAGAGTGATCCCAAGTGGGAAGGCTTGTGAGGATGCACAAGTACATATAGTGCCAAACAGACAGTCTCCAACGTACAAAAAAAGCTTGGTCTCATTGCTAGTCTGGGGTTACATCCCTAAACTGGTATTTTGAACCATGGAAAGGGAGTGCAAAAATGAAGTTCTGCTTTTTGCAAAGGTTCTAGGAGAGACAAAAGAAGGTTGATAAAGCCAAACCAGTCCTTGCGTTTTGGCAAAAAGACAACATCATGGTTTCACAGCTTCTTCTGCAGTTTTCTCCTCTCTGACCCAACCATGGGACTCCAAAGATGGGAAGGACATATGTGGATGATGGAGCTTTCCATATGTCCAAGCAACTGCACACACATAAAATTGTGTAGATGAGGTACTAGCAAATGAATCTGCTGTAACTTCACAAGGGAAAATACTGCATTTTTTCCTCCAATTTCTTTATAATGGGATTTTGGGCTTGGTTTTTTATGTTAGGTTTTTTTTTTTTTTAAATTAAGCCTGTTGAGGAATGATTCTGGCCTGTATCTTGCTAGGTTGAATTTTCAAGAATTCATAAATACTGGCCAAAAAGTGGATAGGATTCTGTACTTGAAATTCATGGCATAAGATGTTCAGAATTTCTGGTAGTGAGCAGTTGAAAGGTAGCAATAGGGGCTGCAAGAACTTCTGTGTTCTGAAAAACAGCACCGTGCTGGGAAACCACTCAGTGTTTCGGTCAAAATTTTATCTAGACTGTATCTGTAGGCTTGCTTTCTTTATTATTATTTTTTATCCTGTATAACCTGATACATGCAGTACAGTTTCTAATGTAGTCATACCAGGGCTTGAAAAAGTTGCAAAAAAAATTGGCCATGTGACAGTCTGTACTTGTGCTGTAATAAATGGTCTCCAGCTTTACTTTCAACAAAAAAAGGTGCTCTATACTAGTTCAAGATAAATGTGTCTGACAAACTTATAGATGATTTTCTTTGCCAGTTCATGTTCATTTTGACTTGACACATTACTTTTTCATTTGTAAGCAAAGCAAAAAACCTGCTTTTGGTCTGTTGGAGTTTCTTTGTTTTGGGAGCATTCCTTCTCTGCAGCTGCTTCCCTCCAGTAGCTTGGAGAATACAAAATACCAGAAGATTTGTGGGAAATACTCTGAGATCTTTTTGTCTAATAATGTCTGTGTCGGTTTAGAATCTCTTTCAATTATATGTATTGCATGTTTGGCTGAGCTTCTTTATCCTTCTTCACCTAAAGGTTGTTATCATTTTTTTCATTTACAAGTGCTCATCCACTGCAGGCTTAATGCAAAGCTGATTGTAACCTTACTGCATCTTACGATGAATAGATCATTGATACCCAACTAAGTGGAAATAATTTTCTATGGCAAAGCAGAAGAATTTAAAGTCATATCACACTAACCTCTGGTAATTTACTGGGATTTACAGATTAAAATGATTATTTGTGAAATGACTGTGGTATAGCATTCACTTAAGATGGAGAAGGAAAATGAAACACATTTTATGTGATTGTATACACTTGTCTGTTTTTACATGCATGCATAAGCATTTTGTTTGCATATACATAGCATATGCAGTATAACATACTGTAACCTGCATAAAAATACATATAATATTTATGTAACACTCACACCCATTTGACAGCTTTGAGACTGCAGATGGAGTTTTTTGAAGTTGTGATTATTTTTTTTTCAGATTTGATTTACTTTCTCATAAGGAAAAAAATTATACTTCTAACTCGTATTATGCTAATTAAGTTAGTCTGAAGCTCTATCAGTTGACTCAACCAGAAGAACACCAGATGTATTTGAGATTGTGTAACTGATGCCAACAATGTAATTTTACTGAATTGGCAGGTAAACACGCAGTGATGTTTTGTCTTTGTTCAAGTGGTAGATTTCCCTTGCTTTTCAGTGTAAACCTCCCAGAAAATAATTTGTAATTTATTAGGAAAACAATGACAATGCATATAATTAGGTGTTCTCTTTTGTTACTTCTGTTTGATTACTTTCCTGCTATCACATGCAATGTGAAACCATCTATTATGAGGTATGGAATATGGAAATATCTAAATTTACAAGAGAAACTGGAGACTGGTCCTTTTTCTAAAGAAATGGAAAATAAAAAATAATAATTCTCAACCATGTCCTTTCATTTTCTTGAAAACATCAATTACATTTACAAATCCCAGAAACACAAGCCCACCAGTGGAACAGAAATAACTCCTTTCAATATGCTTCAAAAAATCTAATCACATCTAACAGCTGAAATTTATTTACAACTGTAATTTGAAACATTAATTATGATAATGTGCTGACTTCTTTTGTAACATGGTTCTCAAAAGCCTGGCAGTTCCCTTTTTTGGTCTTCATGTAGCATATGTTTTGTGACTTAGGGAATTTCTCTACCTTTCTTTCTTGTTGTTGTTTTGAAATATACCCAGAAGGGAAATTTCTTTTTCTCCTCTGTTTGTTCAGTATTTTCCTCACCTTCCCCATTATTATTTTTTTTTCCCCTTGACAGTGGCTGTTAATTCAAGAAACGGATTTTAGTGCTTACACTGACTCCTAATGCTATTGAAAACTAAATGTAATATTTTGCGTTTTGGACAGGGCAAACAGTAGCAATAAGGATTTACTATACAGTAATACCAGTGCACTTCAACAGTGTCAGAGAAGGCTGCTTGTGTCTTTGTCTTGATACTGTGGCTTTAGGAGGTGCCTTGTTGATATAGATGTGTGTTTGGCTTTATTAAGTTGGTTATTTAATTTTTTTTTAAAGGGCTTGGTTTTTGCTGTGCTATCTTATTTAGTTGTGAGTAAAGAGAATCTGTGTGAAGAGGTACTTTAATGATTTTGTTTTCAGTTGTGAAAAATAAGTCAGGTTGTCAAGATACCTGGCTTTACTTTGAAAGCCTTTAAAGAAAATTACAAAAGGGCTCTTTTTCTGTTTTGTTTTGTTTTGCTTTTTAGGTTGTTTTTTTCTGTGTGATGGGGAGATTAGCCAAAAAAATGGAATTTTTATTAGGACATGAAAAGGTCTCTAATGACCCTTGAAAGCGGACAAAAGGGTAGCACAATAAGTGACAGAACTCTAACAAGGGTGGAGGGCATTCCAGGAAAAAAAGAAATTAAATCCTTTAATTTTTTTCAGCTTGCCATTTTCTGACAGCTTATCAAGTGGTTGGGACTTGTTTGTTTTGGCATGTGATTCATTCATTGTAGGCAGCCGGTACTTTGTTCTTCTTTGTGGTTTCCAAAACCTGATTGTGTTTATCCTAAACTGTGGGAAAAGTGTATATTCCTGTTTCCTTTATAAAAGTAAACGTCAGGTTTTGTATGAAATTTTATTTCCCATATTTTCCATTCCGTTAATCATTATTGTTGAAATATGTCAGGCTTTGGGACATCATCCTTTGTTTTCATATGATTGTACAGATTGCAGTGTCAGTGTGTGACCTGTTAAGTCAAAAAATAAGCATGTTTGGGCTGTAGTAATTATTACTTCATAAAGTGTAGCTGAAGAACACGCACCATTATTGAAAAGAGAGCAGGATTTAATTTATCGCTATTAAAATTGTTTTGGAGGATAGGTAGCTATTGTATAGCACTTTCCCACTTAGTCTAGACAAGACAAAGCT
Organism: Psittacus erithacus; assembly: GCA_009867235.2. Taxonomy (NCBI): domain Eukaryota; kingdom Metazoa; phylum Chordata; class Aves; order Psittaciformes; family Psittacidae; genus Psittacus; species Psittacus erithacus. The sequence continues at coordinate 36,829 of WYDI02028224.1, read as the reverse complement.
AAAGGGAGCTGTGATAACGGCTCTTCACATACCTGTAGATAGCTGTAAAAAGAAAGGGAATAATTTGTGTTTCCTATCTGTGATGAAGAAGAGAATTCATGTGCTGCAGTTGCAGTAAGGGTTATTTTATTCAGATATTAGGAAAAAAACTTCCTAGGGATAAAATGCTGAGGGAGACTGTGAAATCTCTGCTACTGAAAGGTTTTAAGAATGGGTTAGACACACATTGTTTGGGAGTGACACAGGTGTGTTTCGATTCTGCCATGGGTACTAGACTACAAGATCTCTCTAGATGATTTGCAGCTCTGTTCCTAGAGTTTGTTGTCTTTAAAATGCTGAAGATCTCTGTGCAGCTCTTTGTTTGCAATTTATACTCACTTTTCAAATCTCTGCTTTTCTACTCATATGTACACTGTGTAAGTATTAGGGCTGTGTATAGACCCTGATTTTGGGTCTATATGTGCTGTAATTTAGTAGCAGAAAAAAAAAAAGGGAGAAAAAACTTCTCATGTTGAAGGATGAGACAATTCTCAAGAAGAAAGAATTCTTTGTGTTTTGCATATTTAGATGATGGATAATACAGTGTTAAATCAATAACATTCTTTCTTTTGCATTGTTCTGTGGCTTACTGACTGTGTAATATTTGAAGACTGTTTAATAACTTCAATCAACTCCTGAACCACAGTAGGTGACAAGACATTTCATAAGGTCATTTTTTTTTCTGCTTTCAAAGTAGCATCATTGGAGGTTTGCATTTTAAAAAGAGATTAAAATGTCTCTCATTAGGAGAGAATGAAGATAATACTAAATGTGAGTAACAGGAATACAGAATACCTTTAGAGATGGCAGAAGCCTCATTAGTCATGACATTCATCTTTCTGCAAGCCCAGGGTTGTTCTGTGTTGTACTTGGTCATATTTGTTTTCGTTGCTCTTCAAAATTAAATTTTATTGAGTTGACTGAAACAAAACCAAAATGTGAGCTGAAGCATGAATTAAACTTCTAGCACTGAAACTGTTGAAGGAAATGGTTTTATCTGTTCTATGTCTAGATTTGTGTACTCAGCTTTGTCAGTGATGTGACGCACAGAAGACTGAATGGTTTCAAATTCTGGAGACATCTCTAATCACTTTTTATATCTTTTTTTTTTTCAGCGGCTTTCTCGGGATGCCACTGGAGGTACAAGCATTCAGTTTCTAGGCACAGTGGTAAGTACGTATAACTGTTAAGAGTTACAGTGGTAGAAAAGTATAATGTAAACAAAAAATTGGTAAATTACATTAGTGCACACTTATGCTTGTCTTGTGAAGGTTAGTATTATGTGTAAATATTCTGAGCTTAACAGGTGAATTTAGGCAAATTTCTGAAGCGAACTTCCAAGGCACAGTGCACAGTGTCTGCATTCCACGTTTCAGTTGATTCAAGTCTGCCTCTGTTTCATTTACAAGGGATTTAAGAGTAACTGGTTGTACTTGTGAGTTTATTGCAGCACACTCAAGTTTAATCCACATCAGGATCAAACCCACTCTTCCCCACCACCTCAACTTTATGATGGCTGTTACTTCACCATGATATGTACTCTTACCTCTCAGAGGTGGGTCAGTGGCTATCTCATGAAAATTCTATTGAGTAATGCAAAGCATTCAGTCCTTTTCTGTCTCTAACCAAATGTGGTAGCTCTGTAGTTCCCCTAGATTTTATTTGCTGGAGAGCAATATGCCTAAAATTCTATTCAGATTTTATGCCATTAGAGAGAATTTACTCAAAAAAGTTGATTTTTTTTTTTCATCTGATATTATTTGGATTGGCCATGTAGAATACAAAAGCTAGTTTTGTTAGCTGATGGGTGCTTATGAACATGTGTATGATTGATGGCAGCTTCCAATTCCATGATTTGCATTATTAAAATTTATTCATTGATAATGAAGTTTTCCAAGTTTCCGGAAAAATTAATTATCAATTCACCTAAAACAGTTCTGAAAAGGAACTGAAGTGTCCTCTAAAGTAAGTTGTCCTGATCGCTGCAGTGACATTGACAGCGGAAAGCCTAGGATTGAAGCATTTCCTTTAGAATTTATTTCTAACATCTCTGCACACTATATGTTTAGGACAAAAGTAGATTAACATTTTATATTGATAATACTTTCATTCTACTTGTGATTAGTTCTTCTACAAGCCCTATAAAGCCATTTTTGGGGAGGTATAGCACAGTAAAAGCAAACTCAGAAAGAATACCTGAGACTTGCATTTTGCTTTTCAGAAGTGAAATGGGCTGCTAATATTTTTTGTTTCTATATCTCTGTGTATGATATACCTATGTTTGTCTTACTCAATGTCAAGCAAAGCAGCAGTTACAAAGAAGATATAAACCAAAAATTTTGTTCCGCACTATTGTATTTGTAATGATGCTTCAGCTCTGGAGTTGCATCCTGCATATGCAAGATTGCTGCTAGCTGGCTATCTATTAGCATTTGTGTGTGAAGAAAATAATTAAGTAGATAGGATATAAGCACAAATGCAACTTGATAATACTGAAAAGATTTTAATCGATCCCCTGTAAATGGGTGCCGTAGCAGAGAAAATTCTGATGGTGTATTTAGTGAGATTAAAAATTGAATTTGTTAAGTTAGATGTGAAAACATTTCTTATTCATTTTAAAAATGCCCTGGAGTCTCACTTAGACTAGAACTTTTTGCTGGGCCTTGTGTAACAGTAAAAGAAGACAAAAGAGGGTACAGTATTGATGTGCTTTTAGCTTTAAAAAAATGATGATGAAACAGCTAATGGATTGTAATATATATCAGATCTTACTAACTAGCATGTGTGTGTTTATTGCTTCCTAGTTATTTTGGGAAATCAAGTATGTGAGTACAACTAATAATCCTCAAGAAGACTAAACAGAAAAGCCTGTAGTACTCGATTCACAATTTTTTATTTAATAAAAATTATGCATATGTCTTGCTAACTACAGTAAGCAGGGTAGAGAAACAGTAATGAAGTCTGCTTCCCAGGGTTTGCTTTGATACCAGTTTTCCCACAGAATCCAACCCCAACTCTGTACCTGTGTTTCTAACAGATCCTCTAGCCTACTGTCTTTCTCCTTTCCTGTAAGTTCCTTTATTTAATTTGTCCTTCCCTCCTTTAACTCTTCTGATTTCAACTAACTACACAAAGTTTAGGTAATTAAGGTGGGGGAAAGATTGGTTTTCTTTACAATGCCTACATGTATAGGTGCGCAGTCTATGTGTGTGTACCTGTGTGTGTGTCTACACATAAACAGATGTAGATGTTCAAAGAGATTTAATAAAATTATCTTAATGAAGGTCCTGAAAATACATTTGGGGCTCACCCTTACGTCTCTTACTAAACGTTTGCTAACATAGAAGTGCAGTCAAGATAATATGTGTTTGAAAGGAATATTTGGCAGCAAGAAACTCTATTGCTCATCAATATTATAATGTGTTGTTAGCAGGGTAATAAACAGCTCTTGAAATTATTACTCTACTCTTTTTTTCCACAGTAGAAAATGTTAGGGATAGCTTTGAGCATTCTGTGTTACTTTTGATGGGGGCAAAAGTTGATGGCACGTCAGTGGTGGCAGGCAGCGCGGTGCTACTGAGTGTACACACTGCTGACCTGTCCATCAGAACTTATTTTTAGAACCAGCTGATCAGTAGCAAACAGCTCCCTGGCTTGTTAGGAGGGCATCAGCTTCGATAAATGGCTTCACTTGATTTTTTGACATTGGATGGTAGAAACAATTCTGCTACTGGTTTTGATGAAACACAAGCGCCTGCTTCAGTAAGCCAGCTGACACTCTGAGGAGAAGTGAAAGGTATACTCTCTGTTAGAAACCTCCTTGCTGTCCCAGTTAGGTAGGTGAAGGACAGAGAAAACTACACTGCAGCAGCAGGAAAACAGTTTAATATGATTTTTGCTGTATAGCATATGGTAAATATGTGGAGAGTAAGAGAAATGTTTCTTTTAATAACATATTTCTGTTATTTTAGAGGAGAACAGGAAAAATCACATTGCTTTCCCCAGTAAAATCAAAGCTTTGAATTTACATTTGTTAGCATCATTTGGACGTCTGCATGGATTTGTAATAGTTTTGCTTCTGATCGTGAGTAGAAATTCTTTGCTACTTGAGCATTTCTCTTCAAATTGTAGTGGCATTAGGTAGCTTATTTTCTCCAATTTGTTTCTTGGTAGTGGGTTTTGAGTCTCAGATCTGATATAGGACTCATTCTATTAGAGGATGTGCAAGGATATTTCTTCCTGAAAGGCAAACAACTTTTAGCTGTAAGAAATAGTTGTTGAATACGAAACTACTCTGATTTGGTTTAATCTTCTTGGGATGATAAAATTTTGACTCTGGATTAAATTATTTCAGAACAGATCATGGGTTATTGCTGTAATTGAAATTTTTCTTGAATTTGTACATATTTTTCCCCTCTGATGAACATGACTAGATATCATGTGCTGATGGAGTCTTGCTATTCTGCCAGTTTATGCTAGAATTATTCTTATAGTGTATTTATTAATAGCATTACCGTAACACCAAGGAATCTTACTGCACTATATCTTGTACAAAGAAAAAGAAAACAAGAGAATACATGCTTCAGGTTAATGTCCAAAACTGTGCCCAAAAGCAAGAGTACTAGGCAACAAGAAGGCAGTCATTTATGGGTTGTCTCTTGTGTGTAGGCAGCTCACAGAAGTAGGTTAGTAACAAATGTAGAATCACAAAATTGTGTAGGTTGGAAAAGACCCTTAAGATCATCTAGCCCAACTGTTAACCAAGCATTGCCAAGTCCACCACTAAACCATGTCCCTAAGTAGCACATCTACACATCTTTTATATACCTCCAGCGATGGTGACTCAACCACTTCCCTGGGCAGCCTGCTTCAATGATTGACAATCCTCTCGGTGAAGAAATTTTTCCTAATATCCAATCTAAAACTCCCCTGGCCCAACTTGAGGCCATCCTCTTGTCCCATTGCTGGTTACTTTGGAGAAGAGACCAACACCCACCTCACTACAACCTCCTTTCAGGTAGTTGTAGAGAGGGAGAAGTCTCCCCTGAGCCTCCTACAGGCTAAACAATCCCAGTTCCCTCAACCACTTCCTCACGGGGTTTGTTTGCTAGACATAAAGGTCTGTACACAGAGTTTCTGCTTCTGCCTCTGTGGTTCAGAAGCCTGTATGTTTGAGTAGTCTTTTCAAAGGACCAAAGTCCATCCTTCATTTCTCTCTTTCTAGTTTTCTGTCATGTCTCTTGTCTCTTTGTTCCACCTTCTATTCTCTTACATGAGAGAAATGTTTTCTGTTGCCCACCAGCAGCCCAAATTTGCTGGTCATTCACGCCTCTGTCAGGTGGACTTCAGCAATAAAGTACATCTGGGCAGGCAGCTTTAACACTAAGAAAGCTGCATAGAAAACTACATATTATTATGGAAACACTAAAGTTATTTTAGACTGTGTGTAGTGGCCTCTGTGTGGAATTTTGAATAAAGAAATCTGTATGTTCAGATATTTAGTAGCCTATCTCCATCACAGCCATAACAGCTTTGGGCTGCAGGCTATGATTGACAGCAAAGTTCTGCTGGCCCAGTGGAACACTTTCCTCTAAAGAGATAGTCCCACACAGTGAAGAGTCTCCAACCACAGTGGAAAATTTCACTATCATCTGCTCATCGTTCGTGCCATTTCTTTGATCTTCTGTTCTCATCAAAGCATTGATAGAAAAGTGCTTCTTTCCTCTGGAGAAGGATGGAAGAACATAGATGTGACAGATGTTAATCATATTTTCTTGGTATATTACTTGACATTGTTCCTTCAATGGTGAACACAATTTAGGAGCCCACGTGGAACAGAGTGAAATTGCTCTGGCCTAGAAATAAAGCCATCCTTAGGTGCTTCTGAGTTTCCTAATACTCTTTTCTTGATTCAGACTTCTTACTGGAGGTCTTTCGATTGCTTCACTCTTATGCCTGATGAAGTGCTTTTTTGCCACCTTTGATTTACAAAACATTTGAAGTGCTACTGTGGATGCTTATGCTCTTTATTAGCTTGTTAATGCTGTGCTTGCTGATCTTCAGCCTTTTTGCAGACCCATTTAATAGTCCAGAGACCCACTGCTGCAACCAGATCTGGAAGCTCCAGGTTGAGAACACTGGATATAGGAAAACTAGTCTCTTGTCAAGCCCTAGCCATGCTTTTTATCATAGTTGGCTTATGTTCTAGTAGTTACTGTTCAATGACTTTTGATTCTTCTTTGAGTACTTCCAGATAGATTGGTAAAAGGATGTTTCATGCACATTCAGGGTTATCAGTTATGTGTGTTGTTCCTGATTTTTTTTAGAAATGGAGACCTTTACCTAGAGGCACTTCTGAAAATCTTTGTCTTTGTTCTTGGCTTATTGCATATTCGTAATTTATGTATCTAAGGTTATTCTAGGAGCGATATGTCATTATAGTGACTTAACTTCTCACTACTGATTCTCCTTTCCGCTCCTTCTGCCATGACTTGTATGCTTTTGCTTCAACAGCAAAATTCCAGTTTTCTTTCTCATTACATAGGCTTAAAAATTGTCCTGGAACTTTTCAGTCTGTGTAAAATCTTACCAGCTTCTGGACAGTTTCCTCCTCCTTTTTACTTTCTCCCTGCATTCTTACAAAGACCAATTAAATATCAGTAAAGATGGAACCTTTGTATGAGTCTGATTTAGCTCACAATGAGAAATGTTTAACAACCTGCTTCTTTGACTCTTACAAATCATTGCAGTTCTTAACAGGTTCTCTTTCTGCTTTTCTTTCTATATGTGACACTCCTGAAACTAGATAGTGAAGATTTATGCAGACCTTCAAACACTGGTTGAAAACCTGCAGAGGTTACAAAGGTTGTATTTATTGGAGTGTGCAGAGTATTAACCACAAGAAAGTAAATATAGTTCAGTAGGTTTTTATTTTGCAAGCTAATGTCTTTTTTTTAATTTTAATATTTTTTATAGATATATATTTTTTTTTTTCTGTTTCCTCTCACAAGCCTTAAGATTAGGGTCACTGCTGATCTAAAGGGAATTCTACTGTTGTACAGATTTTGTTCTTTTCATACAGTTTCAGAGGCACTGCAGACCACCATACTTCTAGTAGTAGAGCTATCGTCAGTGGCATTTTAGTAGTGCAGGAGGTCTCACTAGGAGAAACATGCAGTTACTTCTGGAAGCGCTAACTTCCACAAGACCCTTTTGAACATGGGCGGTGAGAATCCTGAGGCTGACTATGAGCTGCTGTAGTACTCTGCAGAAAGTGGATAATTCATGCAACAAGGATTTCATTTGTGGAAATAGTGATACTTTGGCCCATCACTGGGACTTGGCAGTGAGAATTGTTCCAGTTCACACAATGTGGATGGTTGGGTCACGCAGCTACATATACCATTCTCATTTCAATTCTGTTATATATTTCTATGTTTCAAAGCAGAAGGTATAGTGATTACATTAAAGCTGTCCACTGGGGGAAAGCTTAAATGCATCTGAGAGATTTAGAAATCCCGATGTTACCAAAAATCATGTCCAAGATCACTTAGATTATTTTTGGAATTTTGCTTAGGATTCCTTTGGAAAGCAAAATAAGAAAGCACTTGTGGTGTACTCTGAATTTGGCTTCTGTGACTCAAAAGAAACCAGAAGTGCCATAAGTTCCCACAGAGCAACTTCTTGTAGTCTTTGTCTGAGACCTCCTTGCGTGAGAAGTGGTGGTGTCCGGGTGAAGCTGAAGCTTATATGTGTTTGCTGTGTGGCCAGTGTGAACATATTTGCTGGCCAACTGTCTGCTGCCAAATTTTCCTCAGCTGGAGTATGGATTTAGGTCTCTTGTTTCCTTAACACAGCCAGTGCTCTTAAGAAGTTTTGTGGAAACATAGTTATGGTTTCTACAATACTTAAAAGATAGTTGGACTTACCTGCCTTCAAATTTGGTTGAAATTGATCAACAAGTTAAAATAGGGCACAAATAGGATAAGTACATGCAATGAGTTGGGAGCGGGGATTGAGAGGCAGACACCTGGATTGCAAGCCTTGCTTTCTTACAAAACCAGACTGGAAATGGGCTGTTACATTTAGATTCTAATGTTTTACTCTTTATTTGCTAATCTTTAAATCTTGGCCATTTCTTTTGTTTTCAATTAAAATTTTAATTTGCAGAGAAAAAAATGTGTGATAACATCATAAGTAGGTCAGAATTCCCATGAATATCCTTAATGTTGGTGGATTCTGTAGTGCATGTGCTATCTTTAGTATAGTAGGATTTGCTTATAATAAACTATGCCCCTTATGCCTTGTAAATAAGCAAATGAAAAAAAAAAGGATATTTAATTTTCCATATTTCATTTGACAAGTGTCTTTTTTATTGAGCTCAGTAATGCTTTAAGGACAAGGGCTGAACTTTGTTGGTTAGCCTGTTACTTCTTGGAACACAAGTGGACAGGCTGGGTTTAAACCATGACAACAGGTTACCCAAAGGTAACTTGAGTGATTTCCCTCAGTAGACTAAAAATTCACCAATGTTGAAATGTTTTTAACTGTATTAAGACTCTTACCTCATAGTGTAGATCTAGTGTTTTCTTCTGAAGGTGATGTCCACTGCCAAGTGATAAACATATGTGTAGCCCATGTTTCTAAACAGCTTTTTGATGGCTGCAACTTTGGCATGTACCCAAGAGCTGTGTAGGAAATATTAATTCATATGGCTTTGAAGCTTAACCAGGAATCTTAATGAAACAAAGACATGATGAAGTTAGTAAAGCTAATTTAAGTCTCTGAATGTTAATTTTAAATGAAGTTTTTATTGATGATAATAAATATACTTTGTTTCTCATTAGTCTTCTAAGCTTCAGTGGTAATATCAGTAAAATAAACATGTTTTACAAAGATTTAACATTAAAAATGCCATTAATATGACCCTTGGTACACCAGCACAATTAGATTTCAAAGTGAGCATTTAGGATGTAACAGCGATTAATGACAACCATCGAAAACAATTTTGAATTCCATCAGTTTAACTCAGGAGGGTAAACTTAATATGATAATTTATCTAGCTGAATTGTATCAGCTTAGCAGGAAAGTATGCAAATATGTGACCCTTACCTAGAATCTAAATGGATGCTGTGCTGATAGATTTATCAGTTCCATTAAAGAACTTTAGGGAACTTTGGAATTTCAGCAATTGTTCCCTTGGAGGCTGAAAACCAAACCTGATCTCATACTGGGACCATTCTGGTCTGCATATTTCCATAATTTGCTTTTGCTACTAATATGACAGCAAGACGCAAATAACTGTTTCTAATAATATCAAATGGAGTTGTGGAGGACAGCATTTTAATGTAGTAAAAGACCTCCCCGTGGGGTTGTTATTGCCACTATAGAACAGCAGTTACACAGTTGCAACAATAGTCTCTTAATTGATTCGTTTAATTAGCAAGAGATGAAGCTTGTGCTGCATCTTGTCATCTGTTATCATGGGGGCGGCCACAGGGAGGATCTTTGCATTTGTCACTCTTTATGGTTGGGTTCAAGTAGAGTAAAAGGAAACTTCCAAACACGTTTGAGCTATAGAGGTGAGTGTTGATAAGAATGTTTTGCGAGCGTGCTTCCGCTCAGGTTTGCAGTGTGTGGACACGTCTGGTTTAAGCATCAGGATGGTCTCTAGCATTTATGACGAAGCATTGTTTTACTGGGGGAGAATCTTAATCCAGCGATGTTGAGTATTTCTAACCTAAATATGCAAATCTAAGTATTATAGGAATGGTGGATTATTTGGGGCATCACTATTGTAGACTAGATTTACTTGGAAGAAATAGAGTCAGATTAGTGAAACCAGCCATCTGCCTTGTGATTGCTTTTTTGGTGCATTTTTGTTTCCAGACTAGATAAACAATGAGTTACATGAGCACATGGCCCATGGTAGGAAGCGTGTGTAAAAGAGGGACTTTCTTTGTGGTCGGTTTTCCTCAGAGCAGTTATAAACACAGATACAGTGCTGTGCTTGCTTCTGGGAGATGAAGTAATTTTTTACTCAGATCTATTTTATTTACATTTTAAGGGTATGTAAATAAATATATTTTAAAGGCATGTAAATACATCGGGAGCTTCAGTTTCATTTTTCTCCTCTCCTTGGCTTAGTTTTGTCTTCTGTTCAAGGTTATTCTTCCTTATGGAAGGAAATATTTCTAGAGGAGGACAAACTTCTTGTTAAATGCTAATTAAGAAAATGAAGGTTATGTTGGCATACTTCCATTGTCATAGCACTGACCTGAAATAAGAGATCTCTTATTAATCTGAAATAAATTAGAGGGGGAAGCAAGTAATTCTGTGCATGTGAAACACTTGAAATGTCTATTTTTTTAAATGACTCTGCTTTGGGGTTTTTTGTTTGTTTGTTTTTGTTTTTACACTTCTGTGCTGTAGTGTTGGACATGCCATCTAATTTTGGAATATGATGGTGCTGTCAATCTGTGTAACTAAGGGATAATGTGCTGTTAGAGAACGCTTTTTTTTTTTAGGACAATTTAAACAGACATTTAGCCCACTTATCATTAAAGTTCCCATGGTAATTTCCACAAGGTTCTGAGATTGCTTCATATTCTGAGAGTCTTGGCCAAAGTCCACTTTGTGTAATTACCTTCTGTCTGCACAAATCCCTAATGCAATTTTAGATGTGTTTGGTATTTTTCACTTTCTGTCCTAAGTAGTGAAAATATTGCCACACAGTGCTCATAATTACTGTGTGTTATATTCTACATTCAAATAAAAAGATTCCTGTGAATTAACTTAGTGATTTTTGGTTTGCCATTGTTAAAACACTGGAATATGTGATACAAGATGAGTAAACAGTGGGATATGTAATTAAATTCACATACTGATAAAATAACTCAGATTTTTTGACTTTTCTATTTCATTGTATTTTGGCTATGAGCTAAAATATCTCTGCTGCTAGGACCATCCCTGAGGGAAAGTAAACTCTCAGACCATGTCAAAGTTCAAGCTTAACACACTGCACGGTGCTTTGAAGCAGGTAGGAAGCCAGTGTGGGCCTCTAAGTGCTGTCATCATGCACTCAGTTGGCTTTTTACTTGTGTTCCATACTTCTTTTGTTCCCACAACTGAAACCCTTGTCTGTGCATTTGTTTCTTACCTAAAATCAATTTCAGTTCCTTTTTCTGGATGCCTTTCATGGACTCCAGAGTTTGTGTTCAACAATGCTGTCTTAAAAATGGTCTGCTTCTGTGTTATCTCTTCTGATAGAATTTATTGCCTTATACTTGAAGACTAGTCCTCCTGTTTTCATTACCAAAGCGTTATATTACTTTGTTGTATGCCATGTCAAATCTTTTTTTCTGATATTTCAGTTCTTTCTAGTCATCTTTTCTTTGATTTTTCTGCCATATTTACCTCCTCCATCTTTTCTGAGGTTGCTTCTCTTGTGCATTTCCTGTGTCAGGGTTTTTTAGGCATACTTGTTTTTCTGCTAGGAAGATACGTGGGTCGAGAAGAGAGGTATTACTATTAATCTGGCATGGACTTTCATGTTTATTTTGTAAGTAGCATTTAGGAGAAGAGTGAGGATAAGAATGAAGTATAGAAAAATTGCTCTACATCAGCAAGTCATACAACTACTGGGACAGAGAACACCAGAGGCTCTTGTAAGACACAAGTTTACTTTATCCCTGTTGTGTATCTTACAGTATCTGGGTCCAGTTTATTCATTGCATGTAAAATCTAATATTAGCCTTCAATTGATATTTTGAAGCTCTTCAATTTTTAGCCAGTGTTCATTTAAAGCTCTATGCAAATAACAGGGAATATACCATGCAGGGATAGTTTATTTCACTTCTTATGAAACTGAAGTTTCACATAGATCCTGTTCTGTGTAAAGTACATTAAAAATTATGTTACAGATCTTGTGCATCCCTGCTTATCTGAATGACAGCAATCCACACTGCTGCAAGCACTCATACTGGTACAAATAGGCAGGCTCCATCTTCAGTTCATTCATACCAGTTAATATTTATACCCTTGCCCCTGGTAAGGTGAAGGGCAGAGTGGTTGCAGTAGGAAGTATCATGCTTGTGTGACCACCTCCCAAACACCAGTCTTACGTCTTGGAGAGGTGCCATGTTGGCAGGGTGCACAGGAAGTACTCACATAGCAAACAGTGTTATGAGCAGTGGAGCCACAACAAGGTTCTTCCTGCATCTACTGATAATTGTTGGACAAGGGGGGAGGGAGGGAGAAAAGGGAGGTCAGGGCAATGTAGATGGAAAGGATAGGCCTGCACTATTGTAAGGACAGTGAAAACAAAATGCCTCTGTGCCAGGGAGTTTCAGTGTACATGATACAGCAGCACTGAGTGGGACGTGGGAATATTCCATTGGGGCTGAAAAGCCCTGTGGGTAGGAAATCTGAGCTGATGTTTCCACTGCTACCTCCTTATCCTCCCTTCTTCAGAGTGATTTCTCCTCACATGCCTTCAGAACCAACTCTCACTTTATTCTTTGATGTCAGTAATTTCATATGAGGGAAAACAAAGATGTTTTGAGTTTTAAAATACTTACATTAGTGTTCTGTTACAAGTCTTTGGGTGTTCCTTGGTTTTTTGTGAGGGTTTTGTGTTATTTTGTTTTTTTCTCCCTCAGTTTATCTTCTCATTATAAAAGAGCCGCAGGGAATCCCTCCCTTAGCCTTGCAAGTTCCAAGCCCACTGTTAACATTTAACAAATACTCAGCAAGCAGAACAACCCAATGTGGTCACTGTACCTAAGCCAGATCTTGACACTGCATCAAGATTGCAGCTGCATTCTGAAAGGCATCTGTCCTGCAGTCTGGTTTTGACACAATGCCTTAGAAAAAGTCAAAAGACAATGAAAATCTCCTTGTTTATGCCATGAAGTGGTGGCTTTTGCAAGACACAAGCTGTGTTCAAGTTTCCTGTAAAGCAGAAGATACTTTCTAGATGTTGGGAAGCATCCCAAGATGCAAGAGGCAGTGAGTTTCTCCACCCATAAAATTTTTCTTACCATGTTGCAGGCAAGGTGAAAACTCAGGATGTTACTGTTTCCTAATTTATCTTAAATAGCTAAATATAAATGCAGTGTTACAGCTGAAATAACTGTATAAACACGCTCACAATCTTGGAGAGACCAGACAAGACTTACAGAACATCTGAGGTTGGAAGTGATGCCCACCACCCCTTCAATCTATGACAGCAGGCTGATCAGGGCTGCTTCCAGTTGGCTTTTAAGTATCTCTATGAACTCCGTATCTTGACAATGTATTCAGCAACTTTGCAAATTCTTGAGTGTCCCCAAAGGCCTTAGAGGGCAGTTTCACAGAAGTAATATAGATGGAGAAAATCAGGACAAGCAGTTCCAGGTCTATGGTGATACTGAGTGTAAAAGGGAACAGTCATTCTTTACCAGAGCTTGTATAACTGCATTGGACACTTGTGGTAAAGATACAGGCATGTAGCAGAATGTGCTGGTGGTGGTGTAGAGATTTGATCAAAGATTTTATTAGAGGCATGCATGGAGTGACAAATTATTAGAGGGAGAAACAGTGCGTGACTTTGAGAATCTTAGGTGGATGCCTCAATAGCATGAGGGTTCCCTGAGAAGGTAAAAAGTAGGAAAATTTTATCAAAGCTGTCTAATTTCCTTCCATGATCTGAAGGGTCAGTGCTTTGTTCTTTGCTGTTTTAATTATGGAGTTTTCCTTTATTATGATAATGATTGCTGGTTCATTTCCATGCAGGTCTCTACATTGTTACGTGCTGTGCTCCAGAAGAAGCTCTACTTGTGGCAGACAGTGTCTTTTACCCTTCTTCCTTTTCTTTAAACTCTAATCCTAGAGCACCTGTTGAGAGGCATAGGAACCAGAAATCATGAGTTCCTTGGAATTCAGAAGGGAGTTTTCACAAGCACATCATTGAATGATCCACTCTGAGTGGTTCAGCTGCTTGAGACCATGCATTAGTAGTGGTGAATTTTGAGCCCAAGTCTGATTCAGTTGTAATCTTTTCAGGTGTTTGATCTGGAGCTCCTCCAACTTTGTGCCCACTCTTGAAGCATATCTTTAAACCTGTGTAGTTTTTCAGCTTTGGTCATGTTGCAGGTGGCACCAACCAGTTCCAAAACCACTTTCAGTATTTTGGGACTGCTGGGAGGCCCCTCCAGATGCAGAGAAAACAAACTCCTATTCCACTTCTGATTTTCTTCTTCCTGGTTTGGTTTGTGGTTCATGAAGTCCACTCCTGCTCTGCTAGAATTATATTTGAACCAGCATCAGTAACATGAGAGGTGTTAGAACTTACCTGAAACATTCCATCTGAAAAAGTATTATACTCACTGACAGATGATCTTACATTGTTGTGAGGCTGTGGTGTGTGCATGTGCCAAAATGAGTAGTTAGCCTTAAACTACTGACACCACCATTCAAACTGGGCACTGGCTGCCAAAGAATTTGGATGTTCTGGGGTTAGAGAAGAGGTGACCTAATAGCTAGTTGTGTAGAGTGGAAGTGTGAGTGTGGGGTCTGAGCCAAGCTCTCTTCCTTGGGCTTGAAGGAAGCAGGGTGGACTCCTGTTGCCACAGGTGCCCTGCAGTGTCATTCTGGATAGTGAGGGAGGAAGGGACTGTGGAGGGCATAGTGAGGCAATTACTTCAGTTGTAGTGGAGATGACAGGTCATTGGAACTCCTTTCCCTTACATAAATTTTGATGAGCAGAGTAAAAAATGCTTGAGATGGAAGTCAGGCTGGAGGCTGTGATTTCCACCTATTTTCATGTATGATAGTGTGAGATATCTAGCACGAGCAAGTCAGGTGCTTGGTTTTATGCACAGACTGCAAACCAAATGGCATATATTAGTTTTTGGCTTCACTGCAGGCTGTCTTACTCTCCAGGCCATCGTGGCTTCTCAGCAGCAGGTGATGAGCAGCTGAGAAGTTCCCCTGCAGAAAAGCTTTGTACAAACACAGCTGCTTCCTGGGAAACTCACTGCCACAGGCATGCTCAGTGTAAGGATGGGAATGAAAGACTCAGCAGCTATTGGAGCGTACCTCACTCTCGTGTCCAAACTAGAGCTGCTTCTCAGTACCTAAAGGGTTTGTCTGTGCCTGATAGCTCAGAACTAGACTTCAGGGCAGAGTAACCAACTCTGTGCAGCCCTCCTTGAGCATGCCTGATATTGCTCTGTTTTGGTTCCGATCCATTTTTTATTTAGTATCAGCATTTCCTTATGTAATACACAGCTAAAAGTGATTTTAAAGTACTTCAGCTTAATCGTGTTTTTGTTCCCCACCCCCATGCTTTTATGTTTGAAGGCTCCATTAGTGTCCATAACAAAGAGAGAGTAACACAGATGGTAAACATTTTTACCACAGAACACCAGCAGTGAACACCATATCACTGATTTAGAAGTCTCTGTACTGTGCTTGCTCAGCTGTATATAATCACTCTCATTTCCTTCCCTTGGGTTTCTGGCTGGCTTCAGGAGACTTTACTGGCATGCTCAGTGATGTCTCCTTGGCATCACTGAGCTATTCGTTGCTCAGTTCTCATATATGCCACTTTGTGAAGCAAGAAGCTCCATAATGGAGCTGGGTGAGCTTTTGCCTGGTGTGTTCCCTGATTTTCAGAAATGTATTTTCACCAAATGTACAAGACTCAAATGAAAACTTTTTTGGGTGAGGACGATATCTACCTAGCTGCCTGGCAGCCACAGTGCTTTTGAATGCCTCCCTGATATAAAAGGTAATAAACCTAAGGGACTGTGATTAGCCTTGCCTGAGCTTTGTGGGATAGTTGCCATGGTGGAAGATAGCATGTGCTTGGTGCAAAGCAATGATATTTTTCAAGTTTCAGTTTCCGTTCTGGAATGCTGATAGAAAAATGAATGCTATGAATAAGGGCTGTGCTGGCTCTCTGTAGTAGTTCAAATAAAACTGTAAAAAAGTAATGCGGTTTGGTGCAGCACTTTACCAAGCTGACTAGCTGTGAGGTTCTTGTTTTATCTTCCTTTTTACTTTTCTTTGTACAAACAAAATAGAAAACGTAGGCTTTGTCTATCAAAAATGCATGTAGCTTTTCTTTTGTACTTCAATGACAGAGATAATCTCTAAATAAAATTTCACATTAGCATTCTGCTTGTAAAATAAAACAGTGTCCTTTGGGCCAGAGAAGTTTTTTTTAACAAACGATCCTGCATTACAGCGTGTGCAGTGATGGCCCATTTTGGTGACTTGTTTACTGGTATGTCTTTCATATCCAAATTCTTGGCTACAGACAAAGCATTCAAGTACTTTTCTCTTTGTTGAAAAAAGAAGATGAAAATTGTCTGAAATTGGAGCCAAGTTCACATTCTCTGGAGTACCGTTTCACCCTCTGGGAGGACCGTCTAGTGCAGAGTAACTGAAAACTTGAGCTAGGTTTGCTTGAACAATATAAACATAAAGAAAAGACAGCAGGAAAACCCCAACTTTTTAATTCTTGTGCTTTTTATATTTACACTGGCGGTGGTGTCTTCCTCAGATAAAACGTTTTGATATTAAGCAGTTCCTCTAATTTTACTGGGCTCTGTTTCTTTTTATGGTAACACACACTGTGCAGGAAGGTCATTATAGAGGAGAAAAAAAATTGTCAGCATAAAAGAGAAAGTTGACATTGCACATGTCTTTGTTTATGGGGTTCCTGGAATGTGTTGCAAATTGAGCCAAATGATAGCTTAAAGTGTTCTTTTTTAATATGCTGGATGGCCTCTGTATGTTCTGCCAGTAACAGGTACTTCACCTTGCAAGCACAGGTTGGAAAATTATCCATGAAAGGATCTTGAGTGTTTCCTTTGTATGTTGCTAGTATTTGCTTTAAAGACCATTTATATTTTTGGTGCAGGTTGAGGGAATGTGATTATTGTTACATTCAATTAACCCAACTCTGTGTGGTAAGAACATTGAAATTAATAATGAAACATGTACTGATTGTGTATGCAAAGCCGGTTTAGGGTAGTGCTGGCCTTGGTGTTGCCTGATAACTGTGCATCGCAGGGAGCCTTGCGAACTGCATTGGTGATTTTTGTCTCTTATAATGTTGCATTAACATCTGTGTTACAAATGGCCATTCATCAGCTGGTAGTGTTGTTTGAGTTCCAGAAGAAAGTTGAAAGGAAATGAAGCAGCTTTACCTATTTTGAGTTCCATCCACCTAACAGGTTTCACATCTGAGGTTAAACCAGAGCAAAGGAGTAAAAATACCAAATAACATTTAGCTTACATAAGCAGTAGTAAATTCTTTAATTCTGTACCTTAGTAAAAGAAGAGTAAAACCTTGTCTTGGAGAAGACAAAACTGCTGCCTTCGGTTTCTACTTGAAATGATGTTTCCTCATAAATAGACATAGGGCTGACCAGGTGTTAACCATTTTAGGGATTCTTGCTGAACCTGTCCTGCACAGGAGCCCTTATGGCTTGGGACATGAAGAATCAAATCAACAATTAAAGGATAATAGTGAGTTGGGAAGGAAAGGGAAGAGGACTAGCAAGAAAGGATTAGCCCAAGTCAGGAACAAATTTCCTGAAATTACTCAAGCAGGTGCTTAAAGGGAGGTGGGTTATTCTCTTAAGGAGTGATTTTCAGAAGTGTGTGAATTAGCTACGAGAGGGGCTGAGAGGCCAGCGAGTAAAAAAATCCACTGGGGAAGAGAAGGATACTGCCTTGTAGGGTCAGGAGGAAAGTAGTGTACTCTTGGAAGACAAGATTTCTGCTCTTCCCTGTGAGAGGCAGTGTGCATTGTACCGTGAAGGAGATTAACACACTATCCCACAGACCCTTTTCCCTTGGGAAAAAAATGAGTGCTTAAAGAGCTAATATATGTATTTTCTGTGTTTTTTCTTTGTATAATGTCACTAGATATTAAAAGCAAGGCTTGCTGAAAGGAAAACAACTGATTGCTATAAACTAGAGAGGTGGGGCCCCCAGGGAAAACCAACATCTATTAGACCAACCGATGATGTTGGGGAGGAAAAAGGCAGCACCTATGTTCTTTGCCTGTTCCCAGGATCAGTGGGGAAGGGAGATAAAGTTTGGACTGAGACCTTTTTTATATGCTTCATCCCTGTACTTTGACTTGGGGGAGCTGGAACTAGTGCAAGGGACAAAGCGGACATGGGCAGGTGTGAGGAGAGGGTTTGCAGTTTCTGCTCTGAATAGTTGGTGTAATATAATCTGTCGGTGCAGTATGAGCATCATCTCATGAAATAGCCTGGCATTAACAGGTATTACAGCTACCTATGTTTAGCTATTACAGCTACGCATATTTATTAAAGTACTCTCAGAATGCTTTTGTTAGCTCAAGTGTATGCACATCTGCCTTATGAATCAAAATGAGTATTTGGTTTTCTCAGTTTTCAGTGTGTTTCATTACACTGGATTCCTTTACAAGCTAAGTTGATATTTGTTTGGCTGAGTTCATTTTGGAGTTGTATGGGAATGGACACCTCAGATGCTAATTTCTGATTTTTATGTCCACTATAACATTTCTGTTATTTCTTTTGGGATTAACATTCTTTAGGCAATAGTTTTGTTCAGGAGCAATCACATTATTGTTCAGTAAAGCTAAAATTGTATGTTTCACTCTTTATAGAGTATTTGTCGAAGCGTTGGTGTCTATTAAACACTTCTCCCATCGGAAGCAAAAAGGCAGAGTTTATATGGATGTCAGTAGTTTCAACATACTGCTAGCTTCTGCCCTCAATCTAAATAAAAAGGAGTGAGACCTCCAAATACCAAATATATAGAATTCCAGCCTATTTTATTGGACAAGGAAATTTTATGTTAAAAAATCTCTGTACTTTGAATGATTTCCCAAATATATTGTTGGAGTCAAAGCTGTGAAATGTAATTGATTCTGCATCCTGACAGAGCCATAGGATATGGAGTGGCTTAAGAAAAGTGACGACTGAAAGCTAGGTTTTCAGAGGCAACTTAGTCCAGCTAAAATTAATGCAAGTTATACACCTAAATGCCTTTGAAATCTGGCTCTGAGCCTGTAGATTTTGTTGCTGTTAGTACTTTGGACATTTTCTTTGTGCCAGCCTTTCAGTTCAACTCAAGGAACAGGAGAGGGATTTCCTGTGTTGGTCAGCAACGTGCTGTTTAGCACTGGAGCTAACCCCAAGTGCAGGGCACAGCAGTGCTGCTTTGGGACTCTCTCTACATTAATATTGCTCTAGTTAAAGTCAAAGTTTAATTGCTGGTACAACATTTGACTCCATTCTGAACTACAATGAGTTCTGAAGTAAGGAGGATGTCAAAGAACAATTTCCCCTTCCCCCACTTTTATTTTTTTCCCTTGGGTTTTGGCATTCCTCCCAAGACTTGTTTTGAAAAAAGAGAATATATATACCCCAGCAACATGGACATCATTGAACTGAGCTTGTGGTGTAGTCATAGTTTCATTTCACGGGTAATAATACTATGCCATTTTTAAAGGGAGGAACAGACTTAGAAAATCAGGCTGGAAAATAGCTAAAAAGTATATTTTTTTCCCCATCAAATTATGAAACTGTACTGTGCTAGCTGAAAGCACATAATGAGTAGGAAGTGAGCACTGATCTATTTGGCTCTGTCTGAACCTTCATATTTCTATTTATCTCAGTGGGAGATTTTAATATTCTACTGATGTTATTTTATATTTTGCTGACTTTCAGGTTGAGATATTGGCACTTAAAATCACATTGACTGCCTGAATGCAAAATTGGGCTTTATGAGAATTAATAAAATCATGCTATTATGAATCTTGGCTATGGCACTAGGTGATATAAATGGTATCTGAAAATGATGTAATGAGCTGGCTTTACCTTTTTTTCAAAGATCTTTTTCATACATTTGAAAGGGTTTTGCAAAAGTGTATGCATATTAAGGCCCAGATTCTGCTTACATTACAAGGAGAGTATCTGTAATTGATCTAACCAACGAAGCTAAAAACATGAATGAAACCTCTTTTCAGTGGATACTTTATTAAATACAAATGACTTGTGCCCAGTCCCCAGTTTGCACTCTGATTTTCCCTGAATACCTGCCTCCTCTCCACCGCAGTTCCAGACTCTGTTTATTGAATGTGCAATGGTTTTTGCAGCTGATACAGTGAGGATTCCAAAGAAGTTGGAAAGGTAAACAAAACTTGACTTAGCATTTTGACATGCAAGGACACGTACCACTATTTGTGATGTAGAAGAAGTACAGAATGCGTAGTAGTACAATATATCAGCTAACCGAACTGCAGCTCTTGTTGGCAGCTCAGTGCATAGCAGGAGAAGTGTCAGGGTTTTTTTTAAGTAATAGCCAAGACCTTTTGATTTACTCGGTAACAAAAATGCAAACAACAAAATTAAGTTGCAAAAATTAATTAAATATTGTAAAATTAAAAATATATTGAAATCTGCTATGAAAATTAAACTGTTAACTTGTTGTGAAACTTAATTGAATGATCTTGGAGATGTCATAGAAATCTTTTATTAATCTCTTCAGTTTACCCTGCAAGTTCCTTATTAATTTTGTGCCTGTGTTGTAAGAGAGTGAGTTGACTCTGAAATTCAGGCTCAGATTTAAGCAGTTGGAACAAATGGGGAATTCTGCTTGGAGGTGTGCAGGCAAACTGCCGAAAAATCTTCAGATAGGAAGAATCCTGGGGAAACAAGAGCCTACAGACACCTCCTTCTCCCTTTGACTCATAGTCTCACTGACTTTTGAAGCCAAGGAATTTGACAGAGGAACTGAAGATTTTTAATCTTATGGCTGTTTCTGAGATAGCTCAAAATAAATCAGCAATTTCTCCAAATAACTTACTAGGCTTTTTGAAAGATTTGGAAATGAAAACACTGATGTTGTCCATTCAGAAGAGTGACTCCAGACTACCAACGAAACCTTAGAGCTGGTAGAACTAAATGCTGCTGCCACATTTAAGACCCTTAGGAAAGTGTTGAATTTTTGTATCTGTCTCCTTATCCTCTAAAGCACCTAAAACGTGTCTTAAAGAGCGCTTAAAATACTGACATGCTTTTGTGAGTCGAGATCTGTGTAGACATTTTTATCTTGCTCCATCGTTTTGCAACTCTGATTATGGGTTTTGTTCCCTACTGAAAGCTTATTTGAGTTCAATTAGTATAAATGTATTAGATTTTTATGTAGCACAGATAAGTTAAGGCAAGTTAGCAGTGACACATGTCAAGTAGGAGGTACCTAGAATGCTTCCATACCCAGGAAAACATTTTATTGGAGGCTAGCTCTACATTCTTGTGCAAAGGGAGCTTTGCTTTGATTAAAAAAACCCTACCAAAACTCCTTATACATGTTTTAAAAAATTATCATAGGTGTTTGTGGAATGTGAAATGCAAAAATGTGATACATAAGGGAAATACATTGTCAGATGGACAAATGTTTCAGAGATGGGGAGAAAATTATTCAGAATTCTTAGTGCTTGATCATCACTTGTACATGTGCCAGGTTGCACCTGAAAGCAGAAGGCAGAAGAAATGGAGAAAATGTGCTTGCTTGGTGAAGAGTGCCTTATTTTGCATGAATAAAGGCTGGGTCTGCTCCTTAGTTAAGAAAATACTGAGGAACTCTGAGTCATATCTTTGTGATCAGATTTTCAGAAGTGGTAGATCACTATCACTTCCATGCAAATTAGTGGAAGTCTCAAATTCTTCCATGTTTCAGAAAACATGATATTGATAGTTTAGGTTTCTCCACTGTCTCTTACTTGGAGTAAGTTATTTGTTCAAATGGAGAATTATTAAGACCTTTTCTAATGTGAATGAGGCTGTAGCTTGCCAGTGATGTCTTTACTATGCAGGCATGCATGGTGGTCCAGTGAGAGTTTCAGTTCACTTCTGATTATTTCCCAGGCTTTAGCCAGAGAATTTCTCAGGCTCAGATGATTCTGAGTGATTATTTCAGAGCACTGCCCTTCTTCAGTGCACATCAGTGCCAGTAGATGCAAACATAGTATAATGTATGACAGTTCTGACTCTGCAGCTCAAATACATGTATTTGAAAAGGGAATTCTCTAAGTCTGGTTTTGTTATTCCCGATGATCTTGGTGGTACAACATAAAAAAATGAGTAGGCCTTTCAACAACAGAGAGGGAGAGAGACAAATGTTTTAATCAGAAGAACAAAGAAAACCCATGTGTACTCATCGGTAACAGGGTTAATGGGGAGGATTTACTTTTTTTTAATTAAAAAAGTGAAAAATTAAGACTTGCTGTTAGCTTGTTTCTGTATCAAATGATCTGGCTGCATCATTACTTATTAATTGATAGTATTTTTTCTGTGCATAAGGAACTTATTTATTGTATTTATATAACTATCTGATGAACAGGGTGGCTGCTTACAGTGCAGTGATACTGATGTAGTTATAAATATTTTTAATGATCCCTTTGTTGATGGATGGATTATTCCTTTCAGTCAAGGCGAGGGCTCACCCAAGTAGCTTAAGAGAACAATTTGAGTGTCAGTTTCACAAGTGAAAAAAATCCGAAAAGGAAAAGGAAGCAATTCATTCGCAACGGGACATGGTGCAGAGGAGGATAACCTGCCTTCAAAGATTTTTGTTTCGAGTATTATAATGTTTAATAAATAGTTTACTTCAAAGGCCTTTGCTGGAGAAAAAAAAAAAATAAAGTAAGCAGCTTTCCTGCTATTCTTGTTCACTGGTTCAGTGTTGCTATAAGTAGCTCATATCCTGTCCTCTGTGGTCTCAGGTGGTTAGCTTTTGTTTGGGAAACCAAAGCTTCAACCGAAAGAGCTGTGCCACCAGTTAAATTATTAGGTAGTTGACAATATGTCTCAAAAATCAATGGAACTCATTGTGGAACTTGGGGTAGGTGGGGGTGGTTTGGCAGGGGAGGAGGAGTGCCGGTATTATTTTGGGTGATGAGCAAAGGCGACAGATCAGATCATGTAAAAATAGAAGTTGCTAAGAAAGGCATCTAAAGTAAATTCTTCACTTCCATCTTCCCCCACCGCATACTTTTTTTTTCAAGCATTGTTCAAGTTTCATAGAGTACAAGATATATTGGGATGCCATTTGATCTGTCCTCAGTGTCATGATTAGCTATAACAAAACCCATTCCCGTTTGAAGTTCTTCTGACCTGTTCTGTATCAATTTCGGTATTTCTGTATTGTTTTGTTTCTGCTCAATGTCGTGCTTTGTATTTGTGTTCCATCAACTAAAGAAATGACTCAAGGCTTAAAGGAAAAGGCTTGGGTGTTTCCCAAATAATTACATCTTAGGTTTTCTAGTTCTGGGCATATGAACTAAGCTACTGTTTAGTTTTCTTCCATTGTTCTTAATTCTGAGTCGTTTCAAATAATTTGAGGGAGTAGTGTTATATTGTTGTCATGCGTCCAAGCCTCATGTTTGTCCCTCACTGTGAATTCCCATCTTTGGGGGCACAGTCTGGATCTGAAAATAAAACCATTCGATCTTTTAAGATAAGGGTCATGAAGTGGAATTGCAAAGCTCCAGTCTTCAATTTGTAGCCTATTGTAGCCAGAACTGTAAAGTGGCTGGACTTTGAAGAGAGCTGAGCAGTAAAAGCAAGGGAATTCTGCTGAAGCTACCTTCAGTTCACCCATACTCTTCAATGATTGAACGTGGACAGTTTTTAAAGGGGTTTAAGCCACTCCTCCATGATAATACATTTTCATGAGATCACGTCTGGTGTTTAAAATCTAGAACATAACCACCAGAGCAGCTTGCTCTGATTGAAGATTTTTCAGGGTGTCTACTTGGCCTGCTCAAAGCCAGAAATTTCCATGAGTTTCCATAAGTGGATAAAAGGATATCCCACAGATAAAAAAATACTGTTCAGCAGAAAAAGGGATCAATATCCTGTCTGTAGGAGCATATAGTTTGTTTTATCCTCCACTTGATTTCCAGTTAGATGGTAGGTAGTAAGAATAATGGGGCTTGGTCAATGCTTCTTTGAGATGAGATACAAAATGCAGAATGCCACAAAATGACAAGAGAAAACTACACATGTGAATGGGCCAAAGGGAAATAGGGAAGATGCTGGGGATGTTTCAGAGACGCATCCTCTGGCCCTGATTTCAATGTCTTCCTTATGAAATATCCTGTATTTTCAGCCATAACAACTCCAAGACAATGAAACAAGAAATATTCTCCTCACATGTGATTTTTGTTTATGACAGAGATTTTTTTGTCGCTGAAGATCAATGGGATAAGGAGGAGGCTGATTGCAAGGACAGACAGCAGTTCTCTAGAAACAAGACATTGCAATCACCTGTAAGGAGGGCCTCAGATAGGCAAAATACAGTCCTTCTTCTAGTCAAAGTATGTAAAGCGTAATACTGAGCTGTCTCAAAGTCTGTTTTTCTAGTCCATAATGTATGATCTACAGTAACATCCTTGGTTATTCTGGCTGTAGGAAAGGTGATTTTACCAGATAATCTGAATGCAGAAAAATAGCGGTGGTTCTAAGAACATTTTAGACTTTCACCGCTGATTTTTTTGAGCCTTTACTATTGACTTTGCATTTCGTTGGAGTCATTA
Organism: Psittacus erithacus; assembly: GCA_009867235.2. Taxonomy (NCBI): domain Eukaryota; kingdom Metazoa; phylum Chordata; class Aves; order Psittaciformes; family Psittacidae; genus Psittacus; species Psittacus erithacus. The sequence continues at coordinate 12,198 of WYDI02028224.1, read as the reverse complement.
TGTGATGACTATGAAATACTTAGTCCTTAGAACGTGTCAAGGAAGCAATTACCTCAAATCAGCTCTTGTTCAACTTAGAGCTAATGAATAACTATTACAAACTAATCAGTGCTGTAATGGTAATTAGTAAAGTGGGTAAAATAACTGGAAATTAGAATGATTAAAGTTGCCTGTTTGGAATTCCACATTGAGCAGTGAGGAAATGATGTATTGCTCAAATCAGAAATAATATATAGTCACTTATGTATTTATGTTGCCATGCCACTCGGGCAAACACTCTGCATTTCAGGCAGCTTGAAGGGAGAAGACATACACTGTGGTGATGACCAGGATTGTCAAGAAGCTTGAGGAAGATTATGCCTTGTTAATCACTATGGGGCCTTTCAGCCCTGTTCGCCTTCATCCATGCTCAATTCTGTCAAGCTCCTGCCCTATTACTACAAGCTCTTCCTTACTCAAAGACTATGCACGTCTTTGGTGCGTATCTTGTGAATGAGTCCTTATCTGCTGGCCCCACAGTCCCTGATCCTTTCCACATCTCCAGGTCCAGTAATGTCTTCTCTTAGATAAACTGCCTGTAGAAAATTCAGAAGCTATTTGTATTTTGCCTCAGGCAAACTCCAGTGCCATGGAGGAAAGCCATGACCTCCCTTCCAACCATCCATTACCAAGTTTATGAAACAGTGGCTAATTTTTGTTTTGGTTTTGGCTTTTTTTTTTTCCCCCCCCCACAGAAGAGGCTTTTATGAAGAGGTTGTTCCTATTATCCCACCATGGTAAACTACGTAGCTGTGCTTCCTTATACATAATTTGGACATACACAGTGTATATGCTCATTTATAAATATTGTTTCTAAAGGTTTAACTTAAGTGATGAAAAGGAAACCGTGTAATGTAAATATAAAGGAATCAAAGGGGTCAGATTATGATTGCACTTTGTGTGTTTGGGCACTAAGGTTCTGATTGCGATAGGGAAGCTTAGTTTGTTTTTTTCCCCTGTACGTAACTTTGTTGATGTGAATGTTAACTGAATGAGTGGAATTATAAAGCCAGTTAATAACTGGTATTTCAAATTAAATAGGCAAATATTGGGAAAATGAGACTGGGAGGGATAGAAACAAAAGTAAAAAACAGCAGAGAAAAGAAAAAGTATTCCTTGGTGGTGGTTGTTGACTGCTACATGTTAAGTTGCTGTACTGCCCCACTGGCAAACCTTCAGTTTTGTGGACTCCAGCAGCTACAGGAGCTATTCTGCATTGAACATATGTTGTATTGATTATTGTTTGTCATGATGGGCACTTGAAATGTAAATTACAGAAGCTTCTCTTCTGCTTGTGGTTTAATGTTTTACAGGAAATAATTTTAAATATAGGTTGCTAATTGTGATTCAGTTTTATTTTTTAAACTAGGTGTAGCATTTATACTATTTTTGGGAGAATTGTGATGGATTATGGTTGACATGAAGATGTTTTTATGAAACACCGATAAAGAGGAGGAAAGAGGGATGACACATGCTGGTTTGTATTTTTTGCAAGCAAATGTTTTATATGATCAGATGCTATTTTTTTTAAGGAAAGGAGCTACTTTAATTTTCATGAATTCAGTTTTTTCCAGGAAAGCCAACTTCAGTCTTAAAACACCTCTATAAAAAAGCAATGAAGTTGTAGCTGATTTCTGAAAGATGTGAACTGTAAAGACTGTTTGTATTTAAAATCGCCATTCACCTCTCTGCCCATAAATTTATAAGAATGTGCAAATGTTACTCTAAAGCATTCTGCTTTTGTTTTCTTGGCTGTTACATGAAGAGTATCTGAATACTAAATCAGTAGTAAAACATGAGATCAAGTGTGCTCTGGAAGTGCTTTCTTTCAGTGTACTTCCTAGAATTTTCTATAAAGTAAAAGTGGAGTTGCTCAGTACATGTAAAGGCTGAGGAATTTGCTAGGAAGAAGAAGCAGTATCTCGGGAGCTGGAAAAATGACTGGTGCAGCATGAGTTCAGAAATAGAGCGAGCTAAGTTAAGTTACTGTAGGAACAATGAGGACTGCCATGAAGAGATTAAAAAGCTGAAGGACTGTGGGGACTGAAGGACATATTTTATGAGGGAGGAAGAGCAACCAGAGGACCAGCTCTCAATGAAAGGAAGTAGTTGCAGAAATCTGTCTCTTTAATGGCTTCTAAAAACTCCTTTTCACACATTTTACTTTAAAATTACCATAAATGAAATGACTTTGCCAAAGTCCATGTTTTTACTTCATTTTGAAGTTAACAGAGAAGCTATGCCAATCTTGTTGATGTTAGTTTTGTTTTCAATGTATGTGATATAACTTAAAATTATTCTTAGCTTATATTAATTGTAATTATATTACAGTAATACATCGTTTTCCAAATGAAAAATGATGTCTTGGGATATCCTTGCAAGAACTAAAGCTTTTTTTTCTCACTCTGTTTTGAACAGAACAGATTGAAATTCATGCAATGTGTCCTTCACAATACAGAGTTGTCTTTCACATGATAACTGTGTGATACTTAAGAGTTCAAACAATCATGCTTTTCAAGGAATGCTGAGAATCTCTGACATTTCTTTCCTAAGTTTTCCTCTTTTCTGTCTGCTATCTCATGCAGTATAACATTGTGAGAGAATAATGTTGTTCAAAATACAGTGGTGCTGGCTGGTAATTTTCAGATGGTTACTGTACTGGTTCTGACTATGAAATTCAGATTCTCCTTATAGAAAACTTAAAAGAAGAAGTAAGATGCCTTGAAGAAAACTCAGCCTTCACTTCAGTTACCATTCAGTCATTCATGAGAAAACTCACATTTCTGAGTATTGATTGTGTTCGTTTACTGCAGCAAAGTGCATTCATTGATAACTACCTGCTGGTATTGAATCAATCTTATGTGAAGCACAGGGCATTATTGCCAGGTAGGGTAAATAATATTGATCGTATTTTAAAATGAATACAGCATAGGAGAAATTAATTTGATTCTATGAAGTCATTTAATTATGTTCTATTAACTATACAAGCAGCGAAGGTCATACAATAATATGATATCATCAAGCAAGTTACAGCTGCAAGCTTTAGCAAGGTTACCCCTCCATAATGGCAGTAAATACATTTTGGTTTTGTTTTGTATTGAAGGAAGAAGAGAAATACAATGCCTGTAATCAGTCTTAAAGTAGGGTCCCAATTGGTACCAAATCCTGTAGGTGGAACTAAGGTCTTCACTGACTGCAGCAAACCGGGTCCTTCATTATGTTGTAGATCAGCAGATTTTGAATCTTCAAATATTTTTCTGACTAATGTACTCTGCTGTCAAAACTCTTTATTATCCAAAATAAGCAAATAATCAGGAATGGGAGAAGGGAGTAGTTTTGATTATATCTTGATCATCTTTCAAGCTATTTGCTGTGAAAAAGTAGCAAGGAAAGACAAGTGCAGTAAGCACAACTACCACGTGCATGAGTAACAATGAGGCCATGGACATAGCCTCGCAGTTGCTCTTGCATCTGTTCCCCTGTGATGATAATGAGCTATATCACAGTAAAGTTGACAAACAGCAGCATCTAAAGCAATGAAACTGTGAAACACAGAACCGTTTTTGGATTACAGGCAACTATGCAACCACAGTGTAGTCATTGATCATATACCCCAAACATTGTCTTCATAGGATGTACAATTAATCTTGGAGTCTTAGTACATGAGAAAGTAAGTTACAAATTCTCACATATCATGTGAAGAGAGTAGGAGACACTGAGAATTCTACCAGTACTTTTTGACCATTGTCTCATTTTAGATATTTAAGATTAGATTAGTTGCAACCAAGCTGTAGCCAGTTGAACAGCTATCTAGAATTCAGCACTTTTGGAAACAGTAGTGAACTGGAGGAATAAAACCGGTTGCCTGTATCTGAAAAGGAGGCAGAGGTTGTGAGCCATGTAAATATAACTGATGGATACAATTTTATGTTGAGTGAAATTTATCTGTGGAAAATAATCCATAGAGAAATGAAGGAAATGAATAATTACACTAATCAACATTACAGAAATCAGCATAAGCATCAGTATGATTATATATACTATTTTTGATAACAGTACTTCAGTTTCATATATTCAGATGCCTTTAGGCATCAGGCTTAAAGGTCCAGAGGACCTCAAGTGCCTATTTTGGTAGGTACAACAAGATTCAAGTGCAGTTTAGGTATCTGAGTCAAAGAAAATGATCCAGGAAGCTTAAGATCCAGAAACCTTCTAAGTATCCTCAGGACACCTAAAATAGGTTTCACAGCTGTCTAACTAAAGGTACCTGCATCTTCTCAGCAGCCCTGCTCTGGGGAATGAGATACCAAATGTTCACTTTTCCTCACTGTGGTGCTGAAACAAAGTACTTAATCTCAAGTTTCCTGAGAGAGCAGTCTTCAGAAAGTATCTAGCATGGGTGCACAGCCTTCAGTTCAACACAAGGCCTGGCAGCTGTAGCCATATTCATCAAAATTCATAGCGATTAGAAGGCGGAGATGCTCACTTTTTGTAGCTCCTCATGCTGCTGAGAACGCTTGCCTGAGAAGGCTGGGGATAGGGGTTGTGTGCTGACTTCCACTGAATTCGATTGCTCTTTTCCTGCAGTATGTTGTAATTGCCAAGTCTTAGGGTGGTAGAGGGAGAAACCTCTTCTTTGAGCACCCTGTAGTCAAATTTGTAAATATTTAAATTACTGAGTCCATTTTGAAGTACGGAGTGCTAAGCTGCATCTTGATTGTCCTTTCAGTACATCTAACCTGATTGGTCATGTATGTTGCAGTTTTAGTCATCTACTGATGAAAGTCTTCCTGTAGCACCCAGAGCAGGATTGCCTTGTCATCCAAATTCCACCCATGTTGGATGCATTGAAGTTTTTTTTTGTTTTGGCTTGGTTTTGAGTTTCGTTTTTTTGTGTGTTTTTTGGGTTTTTTTTAAAGAAAAGAAAAAAAAAGAAAAGAAAAATAGTATTTTTGTGCAATGTGTCTCACTTTAAAATTTTATTAGTAAATTATAAGACTGATCTGTTTGACTTTGATCTTCTCCGACTGCGGAATGTTCTAAGTTCTAATTTCTGTGTAAATTTGACAGACAAACTGGGAAACTCTAAAGCATCAGGATAACCTGCATGTTTCTTCCTATCATTGTACTGAGTAGTGAGATTATTGTGACAGATAAAATCAGTACTTGTTATTTCCAGTCTTACAACCCTTTCCTTCTCTTCATCCTATTTTACTCATTTACATGGCAGTGCTTGGGAATTTGTATTTCTCAGCAGCATTCTTTGCTGTTCCTAGTTTCTTCTCCCATTCCCACACCAGGTTTATGTAATTATTGATACACAGACTCACTCAGGTTGCTATTTATGTCAAGTGTGATTAATTGGTTTGTTGAAAAGAGGTACATAAGTATGGATGTCTTGCCCTACCATGTTGTCGCTGCTAAAATTCATTCCAGTTGACTGATTTTCACCTTGTGGTCAGTGGATCACTCCTTATCTTCTACTGGAGCAGAGGAAGTCACTGTATGAATAACAGAAGACTTGAGAATGAGTTCAGATTTCTTATGAGTAGTGGTTTTGTTTTTGGAAGCAAGGAATCACAGTTAAGGAAACATAACCAAGTTCTGTTGTTCAAACAAGTGCTTTACAAGTTGCATTTCATCTTTTAAACCAGCAGAGAAATTAGGCTGGTGACCCTGGAAAATAGCTCTTGGGCCTAAACCAGTAGTAGCTGAAGTCCTGATCTTCTGTAGGTTGCCTGAGCAATCATTCTGTTGGATTACACTCAGAAAAATGCTGGTGTGAGAAATAAACATAGTTTAGATACTTAATGAGATAGAACAGATGCATAAAATCATCTCTAAAAGTAATCCTGCAATGGCAATTGCAAATATATTTCCCATGGTATTAAAAAAATAATTGTTCAGTGAAGTGAAGAGTAGGACTGATAAAATATTTATTCAGAGTCTGTTATCTTTGTGTTTCATTTGCATTTAAAGAAATATTCCTAGCTGTCTTTTTCCACTGTTTTCGTTAGGATTGTCTGAAACAGTTTCACGTGATCCTTTAATTGTTATGTCAAAAATTGAATCAGGAGCAGAGATGAAAATGGAGAGATCAATATACTCCGTGCTCTGAATGCCTCACAAAACCTTAGTCTAATTAAAAAAATAAATACTAAATCACTCTAACCAGTAACTTAAAAATATTGCCCTGAGGACAGAGGTTAAATCAATCATGAAGTAGTAGCCTAAGATCACACACTAATAACTTTGGGAGGGGGTGGTTACGAGTTGTTAGCTGAAGTGCTCTAATCTGGTCTTGGTTTAGATGACTGCATTTTACTACACTATCCAAGAGTATTTGCACACAGTAATCGCTTCACGCCCCATCCCAAATCCACTGATAATGTTACTGTTAGGTGTTAAATGACTTCCAGGACTTACTTCTTTACCTGAGCCTCTTATGTGACTGTTATGACTTTGGGCTAAGACAGCTCAGTCATAAATTGCCTAATGTGTATTTGGCAGCTATTAACTTTGATGCTGTGTGAGTGAAATATTTATAAATATAAGCCTGGTTTTGAAATAGCTGCTCCAATTCATCAGCACACACAAGGGATGTCTGACTGCATGAGTGCTTAAAGCTGAAAATAAGACACTTGCTAGTCTTTAAAAGTTTTCTTTTTTAAATATTTACTATCCATTTAATCTCAATTTTTCTATTTTTTTTTTCCTGTCTGCTCTGAAATATTTTATGTATTACATGCAATGTCAGTTGAAAGAAAAATGTAGACATGGTCTCTGGAGCAGAACTGGACCCTGCTTTCCTGATTTCTGGATCACATCTGGTCTTGAGGAAGGGAGTAGCTGTATTACCTGGTTATGAGGAGGTGCAACAGCAGAACTGTAAATATGTTTTTTGAACCAGGGAGGAGGACAGAATGTACGTACCTTCAGTGTTAAGTGACAGATGATCAGGGGTTTGAATTGCCCATTTGGATTTAGGTGCTTCAGTTTGGCGTAAGTGTCCCGCTTTGGGTATGTAAGTCTTTTTTGGATCTAGTCCTTAGATACTAGCAAGGATTGTCTTGTAAGGTTTGAATTATAAAAGCACTAGTCGCTAATATAAAAGAGTGTTTTAAGTCCTACATGAATAGTGCTGCTGTTAATCACAGATGCAACAGCATGTATTTCTGAATTACAAAGATTAGAGAATGTGCATCTATTGCTAACGTAGATATCCATCCTAATGCCATAAAATGATCCCTGGAAATATAGTGGTAGGAAACAAGTATAATACTGATGCTGTAGCTGCAATTTTGCTGATACTTGCATGATGATTTAGTATCCAGAATAATTAAGAACTATAATTTAAAATTGGTTTATTGCATATCATAAAATTTATCGAGTTTGTGGATTTTCATAATCTTACCAGTAGTCTTGTTTGTTAATTTTATTGCATCTGAAATAAAACGTAAGGTTCATTAAACTGAGGAATGAAAAAGTAGAGCACAGCTTTTCCTGCATTGTTTAGTAGTTTTTCACCAACCTCACCCTGAAGAAGACAGTAAGGATGAGTGATTCATTTTCCAAACAATTTTTTTTCCAGGCAGGTATGTCTGTATTAATGTGCAGTGTAGTGACTCACCTAGTCCTTATTGAATTTAAAGTTCCCACTGAAGTATCTTGGATGAGATCATGAATTTACTGAAACTGGTGGGACTACTGACAGAAACAAGTCCAGGTCAAAAACAGATCCAGGATTTAAAGCCTCTCTAACTTGAAAAGTAATGCTGCTAAATCAGTTGCCAGGCTATGTAATTGCTGTGGTGTGAGAGTAGAGTGTTTAGTAGAAAGATGTATAGAAGAGGTTATCGCACAGTTTGTGTAAAACTGCACCATCGTAGATGGCTTGAGTTCTCATACCTGTGGCCATCTTTTCTTACAGCTTCCCCTCATGACCAGCAAGACTTCTTTGACTTTTGAGTTTGCAACAGCCTTAAGAATGCAAATGGACTTGCCCAGGTTCAAGGGGCTCCAAATTTTAACTTCCCTAAATCCATATTTAAATTCAGAGAGCATCGTAAACTGAATCAGATCTCTGCAAAAAGGCTTTGGGCTCCTATACACGTTTTTCTCCAGCTGTAGATGTCACTGTGCTACCTGTTGCACAGAACAAAACAGAAGGGCGCTGTGGCTTACAAAGTAGTATTTGGAAGCACTCCAAATTAACAGACCAAGCTCTAACCAGTGCTTGCCCAACCATTAGAAAACTTTGTAAGCAGTGAAAGAATGCAGTTTGCTCTGAAATTTTCTCCCTGTGAATCACAGAGACTAAAACCATTTTTGCAGTCAGTGAAAAATAAGACTATCTGAATGTTCTCTATGGTTGTAGGTAACCTCACAGTGATTGAAAGGCCTCTGTGCTCTGCTTTCTTTTTTTTTTTCATTTAAGTGAGTGCCAAAAGTAGTGCTGAGCTTGAAGGGGACATTTATTATTCCCTTGCCACTCAGAGGGGAAAAAACATTGGTGTCTAGAAAATCAGGTAGCATTTGCTTGACATTTCTGTAAATCAGTTCTGCTCAATAGTTTGGTTTGGTTTCATTTGGGTTTTTATTTTATTTTGCTAGAGGAGTGTATGTTGTGCCCCAGGTCAGACAGTACTTTTCAAAAAGCTCTTCCTTACTGATCTTTCTGAATAACTTAGAAGTTTATAGTTAACCGAAAAGAAACAGGCTGAAAAGTAGTAGTTATCCTACAGGCATTGGGTTGCTTTATAATTGGTGCTATAGCTTTGCACATCTTTGTTAGATTTTCCCTTCTTATAAATCATTACTTCGGCCTCTAGTCACATCAAACTCTACAGGTCGCTTTTGTGAGCCTTGCGCAGTTTATTATAGATGGACTTGCTTTTTTAATGGCTGTAAGAATCCATCACTCTTAACAAGTTACCTTGTTATGGACAGATATACAGTTCATTGCAACTTTTATTAGTTGGACATCTGTGTAACTCCTTGGACAGTGAGCTCCAGGATGGTTGAACCAAACTGTGTTTGAAGTTTAGAGGCTTGGTCATATTGGTATCATTACCAAAACCTAGAGCTATTTTCTAATTATAAGAGCAGGAGGAGGGCAGGTGGCTACTTATGAGGCAGAGTATTTTTATTTTCAAAATACCGATCCATTTTGTCTATGATACAATTACAATCTCATGGCAAACAAATGTAGTTACATGCAGGTAATGGAATTTCAAAGTGGCAGCACACTTTGTCTTGCCTGCTGTCACTGAGTCTGCTTCATCACATTTTCCTGCATGTATCCTGTGACAGTGGTCACTAAAAGTTGACTGTGACTGTGTGTGGTTTTTTTGGTTTTGTTGTTTTATTTGTGGGGGTTTGTTGTTGCTTGGCTTTTTTGGTTTTTTGTTTTTGTTTTCTGGGAGGAAAGAATTCGAGGGAGGTATATTTTTCTGAAAAACAAACCTAAAAATCCATTTTATTTTGCAACCACCTGCTTGTCCTCAGCCACACAGATGAAGAGTGCGGTTCTTGTCAGTGGTTACATTTTTAATGTTATACAAAGGTCAGGTGTTCTTGCCCTTTTAAAATACTTCTACAAGTATTTTACTATTATTACTATTATTATCATTATCATTATATGTTAAAACCCACTGTAATGTACGATGGGGTTAGTCGGGTTTAACCACGCTGCCTGTATGTATCTGATAGGATGTATTTTTTCCTACTCCAAATCATATTTCATATTTAGGGGGTATGATTTTGTACTCAGGCATGTGATTTGCCTCATGCTAACCACAGGTCCTGATGGCTATTGTTGGCCTGGTTACCTGTGAAAAGTCAGGGAAAAGCTTGCAGGATTGGGACACATTTCAGAATACAAGTAGTTGCTTTTTCTTGTGCAGATTTCTCATGCTCTTTCCTAACAGATTTTATCAAAGAAATGTAGATTATTCCAGTGAGAGCCTCCGGTGTTTTGAGACAAAAAGCAAGTTGCTAACGCCATATCTAAACCATTTTCATGAAGTTGCAAGTGTAGTGTCAGGAACCTGTTTCTAACCAACCTGCAACTGAGCTGAGGCAGCAATTTGTGTGTATGTATGTTCCACATGTGGTACTCAAGGCAGTTCTCCCTGGCTTTTTCATTAAATAGCAGATATAAAGTAAATGTTTGAAGTATAAGTTGACCGTATTTGAAGCATAAGAGTGATGAAAGTGATGCATTATGTCACTGTAGCATATTGACATTATCAATTATATGTTATTAAACAGCTTAGCTAACTGAATGATTTACCTTGTGTTTAACTGCCTTTTTCAATTAAAGGTAGCAAATGCTGTAGAACTGGGGCACAGTCATAGAAACCATATATTTTCTCCTGTTAACACCAGCGCTGCTGACATGCAAGTGATGGGAGTGTTGGCATTTTGCTGCAGGCTCTAATGGGCTAGTTTAAATGGTCTAAAAAAAGTGATTAATGATTAGGAACAGGACTGTTACACAGCTTCACAGCTCTTTTCCTCAATGCGTTTCCATTTATGTCAACTAGCTGCACACTTGGGAGGTGTTATTTCAAAGTAGTCAACACTGGAGGGTTTTTTTTTTCCTTCAGCCATTTGTTTCTATTTCATAGGTCCCTTTGGTTGGCCAGATACAGCTAGTGCTTCCTTAAAAGTTGTAAGCTTCAGTGGTAAAGGAGGATAATCCACAGGCTTTGTATATCTGGTGACTAAAATCTAAATCACTGAACTCTACTGTAATTTCAAAACAGCAAATGCTATCTTTAACATCACTCTACTTACTCCTGTTTAGTGCATTGTGTTGGAAATAATTCAAAGGTTCCTCTCAAAGTAATTGAAGCACTTCATCAACCAATATGCGATTCTCTTCTGCTATTCACTTGATTTTGCAGCAAGCAGTAATTTGTACATTAGTACTTGCTTGTTTGTACAAGTAACTGTCCGCCCCTAAGCCCTCCTTTATGTACATGGATACACATACAAGTATTTATTTGCTATTTGTATCTGTTTGGGAACTGAGGTCAATAAACAGTATTGCAACAGTTTACCTCCCTCCTCTACCAAGTAATACTTAGCTGCCATTAGTAGAAAAAACAGGTAGCTCCAAAAGGAAATTAAAAACGAAGTTGGAAACCCCAACATTTCATTCTTTTTAACGAACCTTAGGACAGTGAGATGTCTAGTGGAAATAGTACATTCTCTTTGCTTTTTTAAGCTAAAGCAGTATCAGTGAAGAGTAGGGGGGATTAAACACTCACGGGGAAGATACCTTGTGTTTTTTTGGAAGCTTATGTCACACTGCTAAGATCTTAGAGCTCATGGCTGAAAGTTAGCATTTGCTCTGAAGTATCGTGTTGTGAGTGAGGGGAATGTATTTTCTTAGAACAGGACATTGAGTAGTAGTTTAGTTGCTAACATTTTGTCTTGGCATTGCGTTAGTGATCAAAGTATGAAGCTATCTTAGCTGTGTACAAGCTCAACTTAGTTTTCTGAAGAAGCAGTTTAAGAAAGAAGTTTATACAGTAATAATTTGGGACATATGGGAGATGATTTAGGGTGCAGTGACATTGACTGCATGTATACTAGACCCACTCTTTTGCAGAATAGGTGTTATACCAAATAGATTTGCAGTGTGTGCTGAGGAAGAAGCACGGCTCAAAGGTGGGCATGTCACCCTGTTGGCTTGTCCTTGAATGTAGTGCTCAGGATTATAGCTTCTCTTCCTTTCTTAATTCTATTTTTAGCTAACTTTGCCTCCAAACTAAGACTTGGGCAGGCATGCTGGTGGCTCCTGGTGTGTATTTGTCCCTTCTTGGTAACTTTCACTCAGTGGATTGACTTAGCCAAATGTAGCAGAGGGGTAAGGGTCCTAAAATCATTACAGTCCAACCCGTTCTGTGCATAAAAGATGTCCACATGTAAGAGGAAGCTGCAACTCCTCGTGGTAGGGAGTGAGGGCAGAGGATTTGGTCAAACTCACGTTTTTTTAAGGTGAGTGAATCAACATGGGGGAGTGCAGGTATGAATGCTGCTGTGCTGGGTTCAGCAGTAGCAGTCATTTTAATCCTCCTTAGTAGCTGGTGCAGTGCTGTGGTTTTGACTTTCAGCCTGGGAACAGCGCTGATAACACCAATGTTTTTA